>JAPYXV010001588.1:0-13960 GCA_028533065.1 Trachops cirrhosus | reverse complement strand
CAAGCTGAAAATCTTAGACATGCAGCTTTATGAAGAAATCTGATCACCCAGAGAATGCTCTGCTTGTTTTTTATTCCCCTGGTCCAGTTCATTTTTAGTCCTTATTTCCCCAGGAGAATGAAACTAGGAGTTTCTTCCTTTCATCCTCAGCTAGAATCTCATGGCTGGTGCTGCCAATACTTTTGCAATGAAGATTCTTAACAAAGATGAATTAACTCCTACTCTGCTCTCCTTGATTTTTTCTCTCATTATCTGCTTCTCTGCTAAGCCTAGAATCTTGTTCACCATTGATCTGAAAGACACTGCACGATTCCCAAAATGCTGTATGTGTGCCTTTCAGTATACATGATGCGACGTGGTTTCTGGAGCAGCTAGTGAGAGGCAGCAGGATGGGAACGCTCTGGTCCACTCAGCACAGCGTCACTGAAGCGTTGACTTAAGTTTGTGAATTTTCCTGCACCATCAGACATGGCAGGCGAAGTGGAGTTTCCATTCTGCTATTAGACAAAGGGGAGCAAGAAGAGGTAAGGTAAAGTGTAATGTAAAACATAAATGCAGAAAAAGTGAAATGAGGATCCTTTCAGTGCCAATATTCCATGGGCAGTCAATATTCCACAGAAAGGAAAAAATTCCCTTTGTAGTTTTCAAATTAGACTTTCAATTCATTTTTACAAATGTTATAACAGTGAATATCATCAAGTATTGCAAGGTTTACTTGTACTGAATGTATGTGAATAGCAACTTTGTATAAAATAAAAAATGACTTCTTGAGGTATAATTGACAAATTACTTTATATTAGTTTCAGGTATACAAAATAATGAAAAGGTATTTGTATATATTGCAAAATGATCATCACAATAAATCTAGTTAACATCTGTCACCATATGTAGTTATAAAATTTTTTTGTGTGATAGGAAACTGTAAGATCTACTCTCTTAGCAATTTTCCAATATGCAATATAGTATTGGGTTGGCTAAAAAGATCATTTGGCTTTTTTCCATAACATGGCTCTCATAGTGCTTAATTGTCTTTAACTTCATTCAAAACAATTTGTTAGATTGTATTGTGATAGGTATCATATCAGCTTGCATTTAAAAAAAACATCAAAATTTGTGAGTTTTCCTGTAGCCATTTTAATATTGAAGATGGAAGAAAATAAGCAACATTCTTAGCATATTATGCTTTATTGTTTCAAGAAAAGTAAAAACACAATTGAAACACAAAAAAAGATTTGTGCAGTGTATGGAAAAGGTGTTGCGACTGATTGAACATGTCAAAAGTGGTTTGCAAAGTTTCGTGCTGGAGATTTCTCGCTGGTTGATGCTCCATGGTTGGGTAGACTAGTTGAAGTTTATAGTGATCAAATCAAGACAAATAATTAAGAATAATCAATGTTCTACCACAGAGAAGATAGCCAACATACTCAAAATATCCAAATCTATAAAGTTATTGTGACAATGAAAAACGTGTCATTTTATGAAAAAAGAAACATGGACTTAATGGCCAACCCAATATTTTTAACTATAGTCACCCTGTGGTACATTAAAACCCCATGACTTAGAGTACATTTTATAACCGGAGGTTTGTACATTTTGAGTTCCATCACCCATTTTGCCCAACCCCAAACCCCCACCTTGGCAACAAACAAGCTATTCTCTTCCTCTATGAGCTTGATATTCTGTTTGTTTTTCAGTTCCATATATGTGAGATCATACAGTATTTGTCTTTCTCTGACTTATTTCATTTAGATAATGCTCTCAAAGTCCATCCCTGTTGCAAATGGCAAGATTCACTTATCTTTATGGCTGAATAGTATTCCGTTGTATATATCACCTCTTCTTTCTCCATGCATCCAGCCATGCACACTTAGGTTGTTTCCGTATCTTGGCTATTATAAATAATGCTGCAATGACAAGGGGGTGCATGTATCTTTTGAAGTTAGTGTTTTCATTTCCTTCAGATAAATACTCAGAAGAGAAGCTGCAGGATTATATGATCATCCTATTGTTCATTTTTTGAGGAAACTCCGTAATGTTTTTCACAGCGGTCACACCAGTTTACATTCCTTCCAATAGTGCAAAGAGTTCTCTTTTCCCCACATTTTTGCCTCACAATGACATTTTATATTTGTGCTATACTTTCTCCTTTTGGAACAGTATTGCCAGGAGCACGCCTGACCTTCATTCTACTTCCTTTGAGGAATGATAAGATTTATGACTATGAGGGTTCTGGGTAAAAAATAAACCACTGAGAAATCCTGGGCCTGACCTAACACAGATTTTTGGGTTTGTATCAGCACATGGCCTAGAAAGCTGAGATTCAACATAAAAATTGGCCCCAGACTACTAATACCCTAGAAGCAAACTCGAAATCTCTCTGGAGGAATTTTCTTTTGTCATGAGAGATTATAAAAAAAAACCTCACTAAAGATCAACACTTGCAAAACAAATGGATTATAAGTAAATAACATCAAATAAACACTAATGTTATAAAAATCTGTGCAATAATAAAACATAGTCTGAAAAAATATAAACATGTTTAAAAAATATAAGTGAATATAATCTTAGAAATAAAATAGGATTTCAATGGAACATCAAAACAAAAATTTAGTATTTGATGGAATGATTTAGCATCAAATTAATTT
Organism: Trachops cirrhosus; assembly: GCA_028533065.1. Lineage (NCBI taxonomy): Eukaryota > Metazoa > Chordata > Mammalia > Chiroptera > Phyllostomidae > Trachops > Trachops cirrhosus. The sequence goes on along the minus strand of JAPYXV010001588.1, from coordinate 11,315 downwards.
CAGAAGAGGGGACTAAAGAACTGGAAAACAAATCTGAGAAAATTACCCAGAATGCTTCATGTAGAAATCTAGAGATAGAATGTGGAACAAGAAGGCCAACATAAAACCAATAGGAGTTTCAAAAAAATAGAATAGAGGAAAATTAAGTCAGTGTGGGATTGGCATGGGGCAAACAGACCAATGGAAGAGAATAGAAGCCTTGAAAAACACCTCTGCATGGACACATGATTATAAAGCAGTGAGGAAAGGCCAGTCTTCAAAAAACCATGCTGCGCAAATTGGAAATCATTATGAGAAAATAGAACAAATGTCAAATCTGTATATTACATCATGCATAAAAAAAGCAATTTCAGTGGCTTACAAATGTAACATCAAAGGAATAACAATAGGTCAACTAAAAGATACCATGGGAGAATATCTTCAAAAACTTGAGGTTTGAGTGTGGCAGGTGGGGGTGGATGGGGAGAGGGGGGAGCTGTAGTGGGAAAAGGGAGACAACCGTACTTGAGCAACAATAAAAAACTTGAAGGTAAACAAATATTTTTAAACAAAGCTCACACACACACAGACACACACACAAAAAACAGCAATTCTAACCACAAGGAAAAAAATTAGTACATTGGACTATACTAAAATTAGGAATATCTTTTCATCAAAACGCTATTAAGAGAATAAAAACCCAAGCCATAGACTAACACATACTTGTAATGTACTTAACTGACAATTAACTCATCTAGAACGCTTAAAGAACTCTTACCAATCAATAAGGAAAAGGTAGATAAACTAAGAAAAATGTATAAAATATTTTAATCACTACTTAAAAAAGGGAAAATATAGGAATGCCAATAAATAATACAAAAAAGTGTTCAAAATAATCAGCAATTTTGAAAATACAAATCCAAATCATAGTAAGACCCCACAACACATGTTCCAGGATGGATAACATTGAAAATTCTGGTAATACCAATCTTGGTCTGAGCACGCGGCAAGTTTCACACTGCGGTTGGGAATCTAAACTGGCAAAACCACTCTGGAAAGCTGACAGTGTCTGTTACACAGATGCATATTTCATTGCTTTACTTCACTGCTAGGAATACACTTAAAAGATAAAGCATACATATGCATCCAAAAACACAAACAATAATGTTCATAGTAGTATTATTTATAGTTGTCCAAAACTGGAAACAACCAGATTTTTCATTAGTATTGGCACAGATAAATAAATGGTAATGTATTCATCAAAGGGAGACCACACATCTTTGAAAAGGAACAAGCTATGCAAAATAACATTGATAAATCCTACAAACAATATCTTGAGAGAAAAGAAGCCAGACCAGAACATATTTACAAAGTCTATCTGGAAAAAGTCCAGCCATTGTTAATATGATGAGAACAGTTTGCATGACATCGATGTAACCTGGCAGCCAAGGAGAGTGGACTGGAATGTGCATGTGTGAACAATGATGACTTCACTGTACTAGTCAGGGGGGACAGTAGACACCACTGAGTGAGCATGTGTACTGTGCAGCTGTCCCATTCAAAATGACTGAGCAAGTAGAGCAACGGATCATTATCAAATTTTGCATTAAGCTTGAACATTTCTCCATGGAGACTATTCAGATGATTCAGAAGGCCACAGCTATGGGCAACTGGTGATTAGAAGATTCATCACGACAACACACCTGCTCATGCATCATGTCTCATGCAGAGTTTTTGATGAAACATCAAATCACCCAGCTGACTCAGCCCCACTACAGCCCAGATTTGGCACCCTGCAATTTCTGGCTTTTCCCAAAATTAATTCACCTTTGAAAGGGAAGAGATCTCAGACCATCAGTGAGATTCAGGAAAATATGACAGGGCAGCTGATGGTGAGTGGGAGAACCGTGTGAGGTCCCGTGGTGAAGGGGACTGAGGCATTATTACCCTATATACAGCATTTTTTGTATCATGTACCTTCTTGAACAAATGTCTCTATTTTTCATATTACATGGCTAGAAATACCTTCTGGACAGACCTCTTATATATAAAGTTCAAAAACCAATATATGGTGACACAAATCAGAATTGCTATTGTTTCTAGGGAGGAGGTAAGAGTAGTGACGTAGTGACTGAGAAACAACCCAAGAGCAAGTTTCTGGGGTGCATGCCATACTCTGTTCTGTATTTAGGCATTGGTTTCATAAAGATGTTACTTTGTGGTTATTCATCAGATTGTACATGTATTATTTGACACCTTTTTGTGTTTATATCTTACCTCAACAAAGATTTAATAAAGTCAGCTATAATTAGGACTTTATTTTTGACAATTAGCTTTGTGAAGAACTTCCTTCTAAAAAAAGTGTTTCCAGGAGCTCACTGAGATTGCTTCAGCACAGAGTACGCACCTGGGCATCAGGGCACCTAGGTTCTACTCTACTCCCGCTCTGACATGACTGGTTCTCTTACTGGAACAAGTCAGATAAGGTGCCTTGTATCTCCATGTATCCCTTAGAACAAGAACACATTAAAGCTAATCTCGGACATTCCTCCAAACTCCAAACCATGGCCCCAGTGATCCACTAATCAGATGAATACCAGCTGCTGAGCCAAATGAGGCAGACCCTCTCCTTCTACCCTGGTTACAGTGGAACCCAGATTATGAAGGAGCCGATGTCGGCATTTGAAAGAGCATGTTACACGGTATATTAACGAAGAACTCATTTTCAAAGGCACATAATATAAGTGAGATGCATAAAGTACGAAGATGAATTTTTCTTCCTTCTCATTTGACCTTTTAAAATCAAAAATATTATTTATAGGACTCTCCCCCTCCTCATGCCATTTATGTACAAAATGTTCCTGACCTTTGTAAATGGAAGGCATGGAATTCTGAATGTGACTTTAAAAATTAATTAATAAAGACAACAAAGATATTTACCCACATAGTTTAAAAAAATTTCTGAAAAAACTTTTCGCAGCCAGATAAACAACCTCATAAATGATAAAGGTCATGTTGACTATAGAACAGACTTGTTGCTAACTCTTCTAAATAATCATTGCAGTCTGGTTGTTGCCTGATAAGAGAGTTAATTATTCTATATTTAGTTTTTAAAAGCAACTTAAGATCTAAATTAAATACTCAAGATACAAAAAATGTGTCTTTTTTCTTGTTCTCATCTAATTTCTTTGTGACACGAGTGTGACAATTTGGTGAGAGAAAAGCACTGCCCCTCCCTGTACCCCTGGGAGGTCTATGGCCCTGCTGGGTGCTCCTCTGACTTCTAACTCTTGCTGTCACCTCACACAGTTGGAGGGGAGAGCTAATTAATTTCACTACTGTCATAAATTTCCACAGTGGGAATATTGTCTGCCACCGCCATGTCCTGAAGACTAGGTCATTCCCCCTCATACCTACAGTGACTTGTCCTTTCAAATCTATGAGCCAATTCCTTGAGACCGGGTAAAGCATGTGAAATGAATTTTACACTTTGCCAATTTACCTCACTCATTTCTTTTTCAGCCTAATTCCTTTAAAAATAATAATAATAATAATGAAATATTCAAAGAAGGTCAGACTCTCTGCAACTGGCTTACGTCATTCTTACACTGCAGGACACAGCAAATTCATGACACCCTAAATTTGGGAAACTATAGCTCTATTGTTCTTTGCTTTTCATATAAATCCCTCATTAATTTTCTGTTCCTCCCTTTTCTTCCTAATCCCACTTTCCTTTGCCTCATTAGCACGTCCTGTCATTAATGTTTTCAGTCTACATGTTATGAAAAGGAGGCAGGCCAGAAGACTTCCACCACAGTGACGCCAGCTTTTCCTTACCGTGGTCATTCCAGCATTCAGAGGGCAAGTGTGGCAATTTCAGTCAACGGGAAGGGAAGAGGAATTCCATTATTTATTATTACAGTTTGAAAACCGGAATGAACAGTGTTAAGCCAATGATAGGTGATTGAAATACCAGTAAGTGTCAGATAGAAATTTCTCGTGGCTTCTTTCTATCTTATTTCTATGGAGGAAAAAAAGACTCATTCACTAAACTTTAATATATAGGTGTTTTAGAAGCTTTATCCAAGTTCATACTTTTAACAATAGAAAAGCAATTTGGTCAAGACTTTAATACCACTTTGAAAAAATAACTTCTTTATTCTCAACTAAAGTGACTACATCCTCCTCTTCATTCCCATGTTAAGGCAAAGTTAAAGCAAACTTATTTTAAGTCCCCAGACAACCATAGTTTCACGACCAAATCTGTGAACAGAAAGTGTTAACAAAATATAACACTAAAATAACTATAGATGATGTAACTAGATGGTTTTAATAAAGTGAATTTTGATGTTTTGAAAAAGAAGTCAGTTTTTTGTCAAGGTTAAATCTTTGGCAAGGACTATGACATTTATAGAAATACAAACTTTCAGGGGAAAAATGTGTGATTATTGGTGGCCAAACCTTACACAGAACAAATCCTTCAAGAATGTAAACCAATTCTTCCTTCACTGCAGCCTGAAAAAATGAATGAAGTCAGATCTTCCTAAGTCCTTAAAGTCACCAGCCATATGGGTTCCTAGGATATCAGTGTATATGACAGGCACCTACCAAATCCGAAGATGCTGTGAGATGCCAAGCCCTAAGGCAGAAGTGCAAGAGAACAGGTAAGTGTACAGACCAGGATGAGGCTGAAGCTACAGTATATGGAGATCCCTGCCCACTAGTAACAGATCACTCAGCATGCTTGATGACCTGGGTGGTTGATGGATAGCGCTGCAATAATAAGTATCAATCAACCATTTCAAGAAGAAAATTGAGTGTTAGTAGCTGACCAGCACTGTGTGGATAACAGTTTGAAATCAAATAGGGAGTATAATTTAGTCATTAAGATCCCCACAGCCAACCCAATGGCTTTTCTTTCATCCCTGAAGGTGCATTTTATGTTCCATAGGTACTGCCTGAGTTTGGGCTTCATCTTTTCCTTCCATTTCTATCCTCTGACGGAGGCACTAATGAGCTGTGAAAATAGCCAAGAGGCAGACAAAATAAGGGTGGGGAAAATACAGGACAAGGTTAATCTACAAACTAAAAAATTACTCCCACAAAAATCAAGAGTTGGTGAGTGATGCTATGAAATGATAAAATGATTTTCACTGTTCTTTTTTTAAAAAACATCCTGGAGAATAGATAAAATTCCTTAAGGTCCTTACCACAGAAAACTGTTCTGTTTCATGTAACTTTGATTTTGGTCTCTCTGACCAAGGAAACTTCATGGAGAACAGCTGGGACTAGCTTGGCTAAGGGATCATCTGGCGTGCACTGGTGGGCTATATTTTCTAAAGCATGTAAGTAACCTAAGCATTAAGATGTCAAAGAATTGTGTCATAGGCTAGAGGGGGAAAAATTGCAAAGAGCTTAATTAAATGTCAACTAAACTATTAGAAAGCTGGACAGGAAAGGAACAAGTAGACTGGAAAAGGAATTTCATGTGTAAGATTGTATTCTATACTTAGCTAATGTTGGGCACCATCACATATGTTATCTAGTTTAATCCTCCAAACAATGCAGCGAGTTCACAGTTGTCAGGCTTATGCAGATAACAAATTGTGACTGAGAAAGCAACCAGCTTGCTCAGGGTCATGATGAGAAAGCCAGAATTTCTGACAACAGAGCCCTCACTCCTTTTTACTTCAGATTATTCTCTGATTTAAGAGAAAATAAAGAAAGGGAAGGAGTTTGGGAGAAGACAGACAAGAGCAAAGTGACTTTTGCTGCATATTTTGGATATTTTGTATAACAAAATAAGCTGGAAAATTTCTTTACACAAATTCCTGAGGTATAAAAGAGCCTGTTCTGATTCCTTTGCTTTTCTCCACAGCTTTTTTTTTTAAGTGCTAAATCATAGATTAAAACATTTTAGACACTTTAAATCTCAACAAAACTAAAAATGTGTAGCACCAGCAAGCACATAACTTTAGCTCAGGGATGACAGCCTGTAAGCTATGACTAAATTCACGTGCACACAGTCAGTGACGGTCACTCTGTGATGCGTGGCTGACACCAGCTCCAGATTCTATAGATTACAAAAATGCATCGCAATTTCAGAGATGTCAAAGTGTGAAAAAGTCTCAAAACTAAATAAAGTGGAAGAGATAATAATATACCTGCCAACACCCTACTCAGCATGAAAAGGAAAAAGAAAAAGATAACTCAAATCTTAATTTAAACATCATCTAGGCATGGCTTTAATTGTTTACCTGCTTGTTTAAGTTTGTTGTATCTTCTTTCTCAAGGCTATCAATTCCCATTTTAGCCCCCCCCCAAAAAAACACTGTGGGGGAGGAAAGGTCATTGTCCTTTTACCCTTATAGATTCTTTGGCTGGTCTAATAATCAAATTGAAGTAAAACAGATTAACAGGAGAAAAACATTTAATTCCCTATGTATCAGAAGCCCCAAAGACAGGAGACAGCAAAAGGCAGCCACATAATTGAGGTTTATGTAACATCCTAAGCTAAGGAAATGGGGGAGTGTGGATACAAAGGGGAGGCAGGCCATTCTCAGGAAGGTAGAGGAAATGTTCAGAAAACAAAGTAGCCTTGCTATGTAAATAGTTTCTTAGGTGAAAGGGTATCTCTGGTAATAGTTCGCTTTCTGGTACAGGCCCTCTTTCCAATGTAAATGCTGGCGATTGAGGAGGAGTTAAAGAGATTTTCCTGAATCTGCTTGGTTTTGACTCTTTCAAAATAACTCTTATGACAAAAAGACATATTTTGGAGTGGCAAAGTCTGCTCCCCTTCAGTTCTTAAGTACTAATGAAGACAATGATTTTAAAACATTCACCTTTGTAGATGTTTGGACACAAAAATGATCCTAAGAAAGTCTAGAATAATGACGTTTTTCAACAAAATATTACACAGATGGCTGTAACAAGTGCCATGTCTTAGTTTTGGTCTTAAGGCAACTGCAAAGATACTGAATAACATCTGCAAGTGATTTCAGAGCAATAAAAACTGTTCTTGCTTAAAGATCCTCCATAAATAGCTACATCGCCTCCTCCAACTGGCAATGCAAAAAGCTCTCTGTAGGATTATGTTATTTTAGTCTTGAATTTTATGAAGGGATAAGATTCCAGAAAGAGGAACTTATTAATTGGAGTCAAATTATTTTTGTGATACCTGTCACTAGTACTCTTAAATTCTAACCAATTGAATCTTCAGAATGTAATGACATTAATGAGGGAAACTCTCCACAGAGTTTGGATGGCTCCTGAGAGAAAGGAAGGAGCCCAGAAAAGAGAGGTGGCAAAGACACATAGCTGACCGTAGAGAAAATATTTTGGAACAAAAATGTCAGATATTCAATTTTAAGTTTTCACATGCCGTGAGGGAAAGTCTTTTTCCCAACCCTTTATTAAAGTTGCTACATATTCAGAGACTTGACGTAAGTGTGTATACGTGTGTATGTATGAGTGTATATAGTCAAAAAAGAAGCGAATTTCATGGTTTGATTGACTCCAGAAGACAGAAAGTGCCTTGACCCACATCACAGAAAGCGAGATTTCAGTGGATATAACATGCCAGAGCCTGAGAGGCCATAGAATTGCATGTGCATCACATAAACACACTCCTCTCTCTCAATCCTTTCCTCTGGAAATTTACAGAGATTAACACTGACCTTTCTTCAAAAAAATGTATTTAAATCAAACGTATTTGGATTTATTCTAGTGTTCTAGCTCTTAAGGATTTAAGTTATGCAAGGAATGGGTGAAGAGAATAAAAATAGTAGCTAACATCTGTTGAGAGACTGTATTGTTATTTAATCCTCAGAGAAGATGTGTAAGGTTAGTTCCTTTGTAGCTATTTTACAAGCAAAGAAACTAAGACTTATAAAGGTTCATTAAGGTCACACAATTTGGAAGACATAAAGAGGAATTTTATTTCAGCTGGTCTCCAAAATCTGTGCCTATAACTCTGCTTAGCCTGGACAAGAAAAGACTGAGAAAAACATAATAGTTTTTCTAAAGTGATTATATTATTTTATTATATAAAAGACCATTAGTAACCATTAGTAAACATAAGGAACAAATCTCCTCTTTAGAGGCAGATCCAGAAACAATTTGTGAGCACATCTGGGAGGAGTGTTATCTCCATATAAATGATTCCAGCAACTAGACATGTCCAACAATGGAACAGCTGGGACGTCAGAGCAGAAGTGGGATGACCACAGGACAGAAACACCATGGAAGTATGGGAGACAGTCTTTAATGAGGGTCTGATGATGTCCAAGCTCCATTAAAGCCTACGATTCTATGAACTGAAAATCTTCAAAGAAAGTAAAGTTTCCTTATCTTTTTTCCCCAAATTCTATGGATACAAAACTAGACATCTTAGACTGTTAAACATTTGGCGGTAACCCAAATTTCAACTTCTGCTTTTCTCTAAGTTGCAAATGATATTATTGAAATCTTATTTTATTATTTTAGCTCTAGCAGAAACAATTTCTGATGAATAATATACTCAAATATTATTTACATATATTATTGCTAACAAGATCACCCATGCCTGAATGTATTCAATTCTGCATCTGTCCTGAGAATTTCAGAAACATTTCCTTTGATTTTTGGAAAGGAATCAAATGCCTAAATATCCAATAGAAATTTTATCTGTCCTTACGGTGTAAGAATTCTTCTTAAGTAGCTATGATCTGTGCAGTTGACAGTGGCCTTAAAATTAATGAAGTAGGCATAGCTCCTGGAGTAAATCCCAGTCTCTTTTAGACTGTTGTGGAGGAACAGAACATTTTGTTCAACCATAAAGTGATTGTGCATTGATCCAACCTACTCGGACTTTCTTCTCAACCAAAAGAACATTAAGAAAAATTGCCAGGATAATTAGAAGTATCAAGAAGGGGAATAAGGCCATGATTTACTTTAAAGTATATATTTTCATCATATTCAGTCATTTCTGGATCAAGACAAGTCATACACTGACAGCTCTTCTGTACTTCTTTCTGGCAAAGCAACAAAGTGTACCCATGTATATGCATGCGTGCTATGAAAGATGACGAGTGGAGCCATATAAAAATAGAGTAGCCACTTCAGAAGTACTGCCCTGTGCATTTTGTTTTCTTTATCTTCTGAACTGAACCAAACCACCAATGTCCCAAGACATCAGTAATAATAAGAAAAGTCTCTTTGTAAGGACAGAGGAATTTGGACTTTGACAATGACCAAATCCCTAACCAATCAGTGAAGTACAAATCTGGCCTTCTGCCTGATGACCAAATGTTTTGTTTTGGGGGAAGTAGCAAAGTTATGCTCAGAGACTGATTCTGTCTTTATTGCAGTTTACTTAGCACAGTTTTGCTATGGGAATTATAATAATTTTACAAGGTAATAGCGCATAGGAAAATATATTTTAATAAAACAAATAAAGAAGTAACATACTCCAAACAAATGGCATATTGATCATACTACTGTTCCAGGCAAGGGGAGGTGAAAGGAATAAAATCCCAATTTAGAGGTATACCTCTTATACTGGATTGGTTTTTAGTTGGCTTAACCAACTAAAAGCTGACTTTCAAACTGCCAGTGAAAAAATAAAAGTCACTGGTTGCTAAAGCACATTGTTAGGGAACAGAGGCTCCGCTGTTGGCAGGAAGGCTAGGCTGCTCTGAGGGTTGTCCCTCCAGGGACACGGTTTAGCGCCCCTAGCAGCCAGAGCTCCTTGGCCACCCATGGCAGGAGCAACCGTCCCAAGGCCTTCGGAGAGCTGCTTAGGGCAGCAGAGTGTGCCTTGCCCAAACCAAAACTCTCAAATAATCCCCACAGACTCCGAGTGTTTGTAGTCTAAAGATCCCTTTGCCATAGTTGCTTCTCCACATGTTCTTATGGATAAGCCCCCAGTGGGGACTCTCAGCAGCCGGGGTGCTGACTGCTCACGAGAACAGATGAGAAGAAGACATCCTGACACACTTACTTCATTCTTATATCTAAATGCCTTGACTTCTAAAAACAACATATTTGTCTTTGTCATAAACAAGTGGATTCAAACAATTTCACTTAAGTCATAAACAAGTAGATTTTAAGTCTTATTAAACCAATACACCAAACCAAATCTCAAGCCAGCCTATGAAATACAAATCTAACCTTACCTCATCTAGCACCAATGAGCTCTCCTTTAATACACTTACCATATCTTCCTCCCTTTTTTCATAAAAACCCTGAGCTTCTCTCCCGTGATATGGGGAAGGGGGGGTACTCTCTGGGCCTCTGCATGAATCTGTACTCTCCAAATTACAATTCCTTTAATCCCAAATAAATGCTTTTTGTTTGATTGTTGCTGCCTAAATTTTTAGGTTGACAGTGCAAACATGCATACGTATGTATATATCTTTTACAGTTTTTATTGTGAATTCTATTTTCTAACATATTTTCTGCTTTTTGCCTTTTATGATCAGATCATAAATCTCACTGATGGATATAAAATTGAGGTCACACTTGCTGCTCTGTGTAGCAAAGTCAACCATAAACAGAGGGTCAGCTAGTGCTGTTCTTCACAGCTTGTTCAAGAGAACTTTGAAAGAAGACATCCATCTCTCTGGAATGTCAGCATTTTAGGCATAAAGACTTACGATTTTCTAACCAGCAAGGAAACAGCCCTGGAAGTGTAATATTTTCTGCTAAGTACAATAAACTCTTAATGGTCTGCTGCATTTTTACATGGTTTCTTCTTACAATGATATTTTCCATAGGTCATTCATTCACTGCCTTCTGTAAACATTCAGCAAATAGCTGTCAGCAATCAACTGAGTCAGTGTAAGTTTCTGATTAATGTGGAAAGTTGAGTCATCCATAGCTGGTCTATCCATCTTTTACTACAGTGCTAACAGAAAGAAAAAATAACAGCGTTAATACACTTGATTTTTTCTTCTTTTGCTAGAATTATTGCAGTATCTTTTGGTTGATAGATTTGTTTATGGACCTCAAATCATCAAATGTTGATTTAAGCATATATCTAAAATTGAAAATCTGTTAAATATTTGAAATAAGCATTCATTTATAATTTTCAATTACAAAACATTATTTATTGAGCACTTGCCATATGCTGGAGAATAGTCTAAGGGTTCAAAATGCTTTATGAGGTTTAGCTCTCACTATACTTTACAAAAAAGACAGATGTAATATTTGGACCCACTTTACAATTGAGAAAAATGAGGCATAGTTAAGCTCTGTAACAGAACACTTGTACCCATAAATAAATATTTTCATACTATTCTTCCTAGTAAGTTGTGAATTGTAAAACCAAGTTCCCAGTCATAAGGAAGGGAAAAAAA
>JAPYXV010001587.1:0-13960 GCA_028533065.1 Trachops cirrhosus | reverse complement strand
ACAGAATTCAAAGAACTTACATGTACAACCCATGGACATGAACTAAGGGGGGAATGCTGGAGAGTTGGGGGGTGCACAGCAGAGGGGGGATAAAGGGGGAAAATTGGGAAGACTGTAATAGCATAATCAATAAAATATACTTAAAAAAAGAACTCACATGACTTCACACCAGGAAAACAAGCAATCCAGTTCTTAAATGGGCAAAGCACCTGAACAGTCACCTCTCCAGGGAGGATATACAGAGGGCCCAGAGACACATGAAAGGATGCTTAGCATCACTAGCCATCAGAAATATGCAAATTAAAACCACAATGAGATACCATTTTACACCGGTCAGAATGGCCATCATAAACAAATCAACAAAATACAAGTGCTGGCGAGGTTGTGGAGAAAAGGGAACCCTGGTATACTGTTGGTGGGAATGCAAACTAGTGCAGTCACTGTGGAAAAGAGTATGGAATTTCCTCAGAAAACTAAAAATTGAACTGCTTTTTGATCCAGTGATCCCACTGCTGGGATTATACCCTAAGAATCCTGAAACTCCAATTCAAAAGTACCTGTGCACCCCAATGTTCATAGCAGTGTTATTTACAATAGCCAAGAGCTGGAAACAGTCTAAGTGCCCATTAGTAAATGAGTGGATCAAAAAACTATGGTACATTTATGCAGTAGAAAGAAAGAAGGAACTCCTGCCCTTTTCACCAGCATGGATGGAACTGGAGAGCATTATGCTAAGCAAAATAAGCCAGGTAGTGAAAGACAAATACCATTTGATCTCACCTATAAGTGGAACCTAATCAACAAAACAAACAAGAGACTTGGAAATAAAGAACGAACTGACAGTGACCAGAGGGGAGGGTGAGTAGGTAACAGAGGAAAGAAGGGAAGGGTCAAGTCGAGGAACAAATATAAAGGACCTATGTACAAAGACAACAGGAGGCAGGGAGGACTGAATGTGGGAGGTAGGGGTGTGTAGGCAGGGGAGAGTAATGGGGGAAAATGGGGACAACTGTAATTGAACAATAAAAAAAATAATAAATAATAAAATGAAAGTGGATTACTCACTGTTGGTGAGAATGTAAAATGGTACAACCACTCTGGAAAACAGATTGGCAAATTCTTTAAAATCCAAAATTATAATCACAACACAAGCCAGCAACTACACTCTTGGTATTTATCTAGAGAAATAAAAACTTTTGCTCATACAAAAACCTATACACAAATGTTCATAGCAGTTTTATTCATAAAAACCAACAACTGGAAACAATCCAGATGTCTTTCACCAGTTAAGTGATTAAATAAACTATTGTATATCCATACAATGGAATACTACTTGGCAACAGGAAGGAAGGAACTATTGATACACAAAACTGTGATGATTTTTCAAGGAATTATGCTAAATGAAAAAAAGCCAATCCTAAAAGGTTATGTGCTACATAATTCCATTATTATAACATTTTGAAACAACAAAATTATAGAAATGGAGAACAGACTAAGCATCAGGATGGAGGCTAGGTGGGGAAAGGGAGGTGGGCAACACAAGGGATCCTTGTAGTGACGCAGCTGTCTTTTATTGACTATAATAGTGGATGTGTGAGCATATGTGATAAAATTATATAGAATTAAATGGCCATTTACACAGGAATACTGGTAAAACTCCGGAATCTGAATTATATTTATATAATATATCAGTGTCAGTACCCTGTGTGATAATGTACTATAGTTTTATAAGATGTTATCATTTGAGGAAATTGGGTAAAGTGTATACTGGATTCCTCTGTAATATTCTAACAACTGCAGGTGATCTACAATTATCTCATTGATATTTTTCAATTAAAAAAAAGAAGACCACACAGAATCCACTAAGTGCAAGCAGGGAATAATCTAGGCATTCCTCATCCTGCCTTAAACAGAGACCTGTATTTTTATTGGTATATATCCTTAGGACTCTAAAAACTCTTGTTTTGCCACTTGTGTTTTGCTAGCACCTCCTCTAGGAAGTGAAATGTACATCAGGCTTTGAAGTACTATAATTTCCAAGTAATAGCAGTAGAAGGAAAAATATCTTCAAATACCTTGTTAAAGTAGAAAGTAAGAAAGGATCTAATTCAATTGCCCATACTCTCTCAGCAAAGTATCAAACTTTCAAGGAAAAGATAAGGTAGCAGTTTTAAGAAAAATTTTATTTTTTATTTCTCTTTTTTCCTAGGACAATTTGATTCAATGATGAAATTTAGAATAAAAAAGACAAAGAATCAAAGATGAAAAAATGCAGTCGACTCAGGATCCTCAACTCCAGTGTCAAATCTGCTTGTGTATGAACAGAACTACTCAATCTTTTTGCATATCAATTTCCTGGTAAAAATCAAAGCATTACACCAAATTCCAAGATACCTTCCAGCTTGAAAATATTCTATGATCCTATGAAATTTAAAATGTTGATGAAAATACAGTTGATGATGTTTCACCCCATTCCTTCATTAGGCTTAATTTAATAACATTCTCCATGGTAACTTCAATTGGCAATCCAAGCATTCCCTTCAGCTGTGTAAATGATGCTCCTCATTCCAACATAACTGTTCAGGTTTCATTACCAAGTCTCCAAGTGCTAATTAACTTTAAAGCATCTCTCCAATACGGGCTCCATTACAATTCATACCAAACTGCTACTATCTACTTAAGATTTTTCTCCTCAATTTTTTTTCAGACACATGGATTGTCATTTTAGTGCTACTCCTAACCATTTCCTTCCAAATTATTTTTCATTCATTCCATTAAATTTTTTAAATTTATTTTTAGTGTATTTTTCCCATTACCATTTATCACTCTTACGCTCTGCTCCCCACTGCAATCATCACACTGTTGTCCATGTCCATGAGTCCTTTATCCTTTTTGCTTGATTCCTCCACTCTCTGACTCCCCCATAACTGTCATCCCATTCTCTATGACTTTGTCTCTACTTTGCATGTTAGTTCAGTTTGTTCATTAGATTACACATATGAGTAAAATTACATGGTATTTGTCTTTCTCTGATTGGCTTATTTCACTTAGGATAATGTTCTCCAGGTCCATCCGTGCTGTAGCAAAGGGTAAAATTTTCTTCTCTTTTATGGCCAAGTAGTATATCATTGTGTAAATGTCTCAGAGTTGTTTCATCTATTCACCTACTGATGGACATTTGGACTGCTTCCCTATCTTGGCAATTGTAAATAGCACTGCAATGAACATAGGGGTGTTTATGTTCTTTTGAATTAGTGTTTTGGGTTTCTTTGGATAAATTCCTAGAAGTGGAATCACTGGGTCATAAGGCAGTTCCAATACCATTCACAATTGCTTCAAAAAGAATAAAATACCTAGGAATAAATGTAACCAAGGATGTAAAAGACCTGTACTCAGAAAATTGTAAGACACTAAAGAAAGATAGTAAAGAAGATACAAATAAGTGGAAGCACATAATGTGTTTATGGATAGGAAGAACTAACATCATTAAAATGTTCATGCTATCCAAAGCAATCTATACATTCAGTACAATTCCTATTAAGATATCAATGATGTATCTCACAGAAGTAGACCAAATATTTAAAAAATCTGTATGGAACCACAAAAGGTCCCAAAGAGCAATGGCAATCTTGAGAAAGAAGAACAAAGTTGGAGGAATCATGCTACCTAATATCAAACTATATTATAAGGCCATAATAATCAAAACAGAATGGTACTGGCATAAAAACAGACACATAATTCAATGGAACAGAATAGAGAGCCCAGAAGTAATTCCACACCTTTATAGGCAATTAATAATTGACAGAAGAAGCATTCTCTTAAATTTTAAAGTGTTAAGAGACTTGAGAAGGTGTCATTCATATAGCTGCTTTAAGAATTCTTAGTGACTAATGTTTTAGGGAATCCTACCGAAAATTGTGGGGGCTCAGATCCTACCATTCTCAAGTGTTACCCTTGATACAGTACAAAGTTTTTTCACATGACTCTTGCTTTAGTATACTACCCAGTCTCTTGAGAACATCTAGGGCTAGAAAAACTCTCAGTGGCACTCATGTCTTCTTACTACCTGATCTCCACTCCTTGCCAAAAAAACTTAAGTACCTTACTGAATCACCAAGTCAGCATTTCTTTTTCAAGGGGAAAACCTGGCTGTTGACCACAACTGAATGTGTGGTGTCTTCCTTCATGACATTGTGAGGCACCTATGATGAAATTGGTCCACTGTATTGGTCAGGTTAACTATATTAATGCTACTCAACTAAGACTATTCCCTACCCTCTCCTCTCCAATTTTCAGTGGCTTACAACCACAAATATTTATTTCTCTTACAGGTCTACAGGTCAGCTGTTGGTCAAATAAACTTGAGTAGGCTTGCCTAGTTTGGCTTCAGTCTATGATTGGCTGCATGTCAATTTTGACCATCTCTTGATTATGGAACAACAGTGCATGTGTTTTTCATGACAGAGAATAGGTTTGCAAGAGGGCTGGCAGAAATTTTCCATGTTTCTTTCAGGTCTGTAACTGAAAACTGTTATACTATCAATTCTGCCCATATTTCACTGGTTAAGGCAAATCATATGACCAAGCCAAATACTAGTAGATTGAAAAAGTACATTCTATACATGGGGAATCCATGGTAAGGGCAGGGAGGGAATGACAATAAACAAATAATACTATCTATCACTTCTGCTTACTCCTATAAAGAGAAAAAAGTAGTAAGTGCAACTAGTAATACTCCAATATAAGGTGAAGGTATTTTCCTTTTCACCTACTTGTTGGAGAGTGAGAATCTGGGTTTTGGAAATGTGTTGTCAGTTCCAATGACTTCTTTATTCTTTCTCCCTGTCTAGACTCAGAAGACCTGATCAAACATCCTGTGCTGATATCCTAAAGCTTACAAGATGTAAGGGGAGAAGAGGCTCTGACTTGGAGATCCAGTAAGAATACTTAGAGTTTGGGGTAGGGAATTCAGATCAGGTAGTATGAGGAGATGAGAACCACTGAGAGTTTTCCAACCATGTTTTGTAAAGGACTGGGTGGTCTAATATATCGAGAGTCACAAAAAAAAGGAAAGAAAAATTTGAACCATGTGAGCCATGTGAACAATGAGATCTGAGCCCCAGAAGATTATTGAACAAGATTCCTCAAAAGCACTAGCAGCTTAGAAGTCTTGAAAGCTGCTATATCACTGATACATTCCCCAGTAGAAGAGTCTCTTTCCATCTTAAAATTCGAACTAACCTTTCTGCATCCCTAGTTGCATTTGCCACTCCCCATTTTCTTAACTGAGATTCAAAAAGATGTAATGAATTGTCCTAAATCGTAGAGTGTTAGTGTAAGAGGTAGCACAAAATTTTGGCTGAAGTCTGTGGTTGACTCCCAACACTCCCCAAGATCATAACTGCCACTAAGAAGCATTTTGGAAACTTGAGAAAGTTTGTAATTTTCACAATGATTTGGAGATGGTACTGACATTTGGCGGGCCAGGGATGATAAATACTTTACAGTGAAGTCAACAGAGTTGTTAATCCTCACTGCTGAGGCCAAGTCTTCAGATGCATGCGAGCTGGGATAATTATATTTGTGCCTGCTGTCCTTTGGTTCTGTTGTCAAAAATAAACAGGTAGGAGCTCCCACCTCTCCTACCTAACAGAAGCTTCATTTTCCTGTGATTTAATTGACTTGTAGGTTGGAATGTGTAGCTAGAATTGTATCAGTGAGTGTTCATGAAATATGTGGTTCACACAGGCAGAGGTAGGACCTGAGAACTATTGTTCCCTAAGAGTGCATTCACGATATATGGCTTACCCAGAGGTCCAAAATCCTGCTAGCCATAAGTACATTATAACAGAAAGTCAGCTCCGGAAAAGCGAGAACTGCTTGCTGTATTCTTGACTGCATTCTTGATTGCATTCTTGGCTGTGCCCAGCTTCTAGGATGACTCTGGTTAAGCAGATAAGCAACACATTTGTTCTGAGGAACTGGGTGGAAAAGAGAAGAAGGGGAGGTATCTTTTCTCCAATCTTCTTAAGGTTTAACAGACATACAGCATTGTGTAAGTTTAAGCTGTGCGGGACAATAATATGACTTACATATACACTCAGTCCTCTGTATTTGTGGGTTCTACATCCATGGATTCAACCAACCATGGATCAAAAATATTTGAAAAATTGATTGATGAGCACACAATGCAATATACAGATGATGTATTGTAATATTGTATACTTGAAACTTATATAATCTTATTAACCCATGTCATCCCAATAAATTTAATAAAAATATTCAAAAAAATATCTTACAATGAGCAGAGCACTGATATACAAAAAAAAACTATTCTATATTCCACTTGAGTTTCTAATGTCTTGCCAGACAGTATTCATAATGATAAAACCCCATTTATAAGTGTTTACATCTAGAACTTAACTCCATGTCAAGGTGTTAATTTGCATGGAATTTTCTAGAAATGTAACCACTATATAAATCAAAGGAAGATTGTATTTGTTTCATGAGTTTTTTGGGGGATTTTACCAAGAGTTGTTTACCTCTCAGAAAAACCATATCCCTAAGGCAAAGCTGCATATGTATTTGAGTTACCAATACAACGCACCTGTATTGGTCTGCAGCTAAAGCTGCTGTATTCACACTGATTATAATAAATGGGTGCAAGCAGTGGATATCATGTTCAAGTGCAGTCATGTCTAAATGCATATTAAAACATAAATTACATATTTCTACACAAAATATTATATGTAATAAAACATTATTGAAGCACATTACATGCTATATAATACATATCACTGAAACACATTTATTATAAATTACTTTCCTTTTATTTCTCCTTTACATTACAATTTGGATATCTCATTGCTTTTCAAAAATTTATCTGTATAGGTAGGTTATATTATATATGAATTTAATTTCAGGGTAATAAATAAGGCCTACAAAATTATTTGTTATAAAAAGGAAGCACTGATTTTGATAGGTTTGAGAACCCCTTCTATATGCCATCCTGCTGTTTATTTTCCTCCATCTCTTTAGAAATGATGAATAGTCAATATCAATTCTTGATTAATAATTTAGCATTATAAATTTGTGAAATCAAATTTAATGAAGCAATACTCATAAGTGTCTAGATTATCCTCAAGTTCATGAATTCAAATGTCAAGAATTTTTTCTCCCAAACATGCTTTCTACAAAATGCTTTTCAATTCCAATAATTTTCTCCACACTTTCCTTTCTCTAAGCCATTATTATCTTACATCTTAGCTCTAATCATTATACATTAAAAAATCTTTCAGAAAAACTAAGAGCTAATATGCATTTTGTCCAAAAGATAACTCTTTCCACAATAATATGAGCGCTTAACAGAGTAGACTCTCTGGTTTCTCCTTTCATTCCTTCTATTCATCTGCTATTGAATGTTGTATGTGACTTATTTTTCCTTTCTCTGAAGAGGTCCTATTTCTTCCTTACTGACTATTTAAGTTTTGTGATCCTCTGGATTAAGATCATTGCTTTGGGAATTAAGCATCCTTATTCTATCTGATTCACCCTATTTGGGTTTTCCCCCCAAATTATCTTCCTCTACATCAGCTGCATTTATTACTATTTTCTAGGTCAAATGTTAAGCACTGGGTGGTAGGGAGGTAAAAATTAATAATCTCCATTTGCCCTTTCAAGGGGTTTATTCTCCTAGTTACACCAATCTGTACCCTAATTTCTTAACTAGAAATAGAGAGGAGACAACAGTATATGTACACATAACAATGTCATTAAAAGCACACATATCAGCACATTAGTTTCTCACACATTTTTCAAGTTCTTAGCAGCATGGTATGACATTTTCAGAAGTTCAGTAGAATCTTTAAAAAATTTAAAAAGACCAAGAGTGTCCAACCAGCACTTTTAAATGAAACTTCATGCCACGAAGATACTGTCGAATAGAATATATTGAACTGCTTACGTGTGTCACTTCAATTTCTATTACTTAGCTTCTCTGCTTATTTGCTGTTCGCTGATTATATATGAACACAGGCCAAAGATATAAGGTTCAGATAATAATTATTGCCTAAAGAGTCTCAGTTTTGTCATAAAATAAATAATGGCTTTATAAAGAGTGCCCACATATATTTGTATGTCTTTGTCTGTAACTTATGTCTTCATCCATTTTACAAACAAGAATTATGCCATCTTGACAAACGGTTGTACATGTAAATAACCAAAAGAACAGAAAGAATTGGAAGAGTATGTATCATTGGAGTTCCTATATAATCACATGCTCAGGAAAAAAGAATAAGGATCAAGTAAATAAATTCAGAGATTGAGAAAGGCATCACGATTCCTGGCTGTACATTAGAAGCACCATCTGGGGAGATGAAAAAAATCTATAGCAGTGATTAAAACTTAGATAATTTGGGGAGGGCCTTGGGAATTAGGATTTTAAAAAAACTCCCCAAGTGCTTCCAAGATACAGCTAATATTGATACCTATTTCATTAAACAAAATTTACAACTCACTTCTATTTACCAACTATATTTAACTACATATTTAAAGTAAATTATTTGGAAGATACTTTTCTCAAAGCAAAAGCAATTTTGTCAGCATAATAAAATATTCCTCACAGCTGTAGATGATAATACACATTTTCTTTCTGACTATCAATAACAACTCACTTTACTAAAATAATTTAGGCCAAAGAACTACAATGTTTTATATATATATATCTCTTTCTATCTTTGTTTTCAGAAATCTGACATGAATGTATTTCATTAAATATAAATTAATAAAAACAAACACTTCAATTTGTCGGTGAGTTGCTAATGCTCCATCACTATGCAATAACTCTAAGTATGCATGTTTCTAACTGCTAAAAATTTTATGGATATATTTTATGCTGAGAGCTTATACAGGGTTAGACAGGACAGAAGATGGTATCATGGATTTCCTCAAACTGTTTAGATTGTTGCCACAATAATAAAGCAAATTTTTAATTTTGTTTCATTATCCAAATCAGTATCAATTTAAAAATTGGTCAGGTCAATAGCTAAGCAAAATATTCTTTTTGCAGGAAGTATAAAACAAAGGTCAGTGTAGTTGAGGGAGTGAAATCATTGTAATGCATGAAATTCTAGTTAGGTCCACCCCATATTGACTCATTGAAAGTTAATTCCCTATAAATCTATGCTATTCTTAACATGGTCTAAAACAAACAACATAGGCATCACTTGGGAGCTTGCTAGACATGCCGACTATCGGGCTCCACCCAGACCTACAGACTCAGAATCTGCTTTTTAACAATACCCCCAAATAATGCACACTGAGGTTCATATGACCACCGTGGGTGATTTGTATTCACATGAAAGTTTGCATAACCACCTCACTAAATTTTATAAATTTATCATGTTACCAAAAGTATGTTTTAAGGGATAGGCTTGAACTTACCTGATTAATATATTCAATAACTATATTCTTCTTAGCAGCATTTTAAGGAATGTTCAGTTGATCAAAATCTAAGGGTCATAAAATAGCATACTTTTCTACAAACCCATGCTTTTTATCAACATATGCATAAGAGAGATAATTATGAATAATATGGAATAATTTAATATGGTCTCAAATCTAAATACATTAATAAAGTATATAGTCATAAGTATATACATTTAATGTATAATCTTATGGTAACTTACTAAACTTTATAAATTTGGAAAATTGCCCAGTTGGTGAAATGGTCATTTGAAAATTAGCTGTAGGCCAAATGGCATTTGGTAAATTGATTTTCAGTAATCAGCTAGCTTCCAATGGGTAATAACCACCTTGGCAAATCTATCTGTATTTTGACTATACTTCCCTTTGTTCACTGTGGTTTAAAAACCACATGCATAGGCTGATTAATATTTAGACAATATTAAGCAGGATTAAGAGCACACCTGGGTTTGAGTACTAGATCCACTAGCTGTATGATTTTGAGTAGATAATTGAACTTTCTAAGCTCTGTTTCCCTAGTTCACAGGACACCTATGACAATAATACACAAGTCCCTAGTACATGTTAATCAGTCACTAACTCTTGTTTTACTCATTTTATCATCAAGATTTTTAATTTGCTTTCAGATGAAGAAAATAAAATGAACAAAAGTCACATTGCTGTTCTTCATTTTATTTACCAACATGAAGAAATGATTTAATCCACTTCTCCAGAAAAAAATACCTGCAAAGATGATTAATGACCTGGGTCTTTTATCTTGTTTTCAATTTTGTTAACTTGTATCTATAACGCCTTGATCCAGATGCAACATCTCCTTTTCTACGGGAATTATCAGTCATCTTAGGGATGCAGGAGATAGTGCTCTTTGTTTTCAGCACTCTCAGTACCCAATGACAGCATCTCCTACAGAATCTCAGCAAACATGTGAATGGGAGTAAATGAATAAATGGTTTAAGGCCAGTGGTGTTACTTACATAACACATGATTGGAGTACAAAAAAATTCTCAGAAAATTTCAAAATGCCTAACATCAATGACATAATTTTGCCAGCTCTCATGCATTTTAACAGGGAAGAATTCAAGTACATAAGACAATTCAAATTTTCCATAACAACCTATTCTATAATGAATTTATTGTCTGTATTTTCTTAGATGGTGAAACAGTAAAGTGAGATTTCCCATTATGGGGAAATAAAATTCTTGAAAAGCTTTAGATATGGTAAGATCAGCTCTGGTGTTAATTTTCAATTAAAAAGTAAATTATGTAGGCTGAGTGAACTGACTGATACCCTCTGATTATATAATTTTTACAATATGCTACATCAGAGAAAGAGGAAAGAATTACCAATTCATGTTTATCCTTTGCTGGGTACATTACACAACTTATATCATTTAGAATGTCCCTGTGAGGTAGATCTTATGGCACTGGTAAGAAATTAAGATTTATATGATCTCACCTATAAGTGAAACCTAATCAACAAAACAAACAAGCAAGCAAAATATAACCAGAGACATTGAAATAAAGAACAAACTGACAGTAACAGAGGGGAGCAGGAAGGGAAATAATGGGGGAAAGAATGGAAAGGGTCATCAAGGAACATCAATAAAGGACCAGTGGACAAAGACAAAAGGGGGAAGGATGGAGGGTGGGAGGTGGGAGTGGGTGAGGCTGGGGAAAGTGGTGGTGGGAAAATGGAGGCAACTGTATTCAAATAACAATAAAAATGATTAAAAATAATAAAATAAAATAATTTAAAAAATAAATTAAGATTCAGGTTAAATGATTTGCTCAGGAACACACAACTAGAAAATGCAAAACTGAGCTCTAAACCCAGGTCTCTTCCCCTTAAGCCCACATTCTTTGTAACACCCTATGCAGCTTTCAGGACCTAAGGTATATTCAAGAAAGCCCATCTAATTTGTCATACAAAGAGAGGATCATTAAGCATTTGGGGCCAACACCAACTAACATAATCAAGCAAATTATTTCACCCCTATTTTCTCATATAAAAATTAGTAGATAAATTCTAAGATCTTTAAGGTCTTCTGTCATTTCTAAAAGAATGTTATGTTATATAACCTGGTACACAGAACACAGTGCTATATACATGTTTCCTCATTCATTTAATCATGTATTTATTAATTCATTCACTCATCATTAACCTATTTAAAAACTCATTTAATACCCTGGCTGGTGTGGCACAATTGGTTGGGTGTCATCCTGCAAAGCGAAGGATCGCTAGTATGATTTCCAGTCAGGCCACATGCCTAGGTTGCCACTTCAGTCCCTGGTTGGGGGTGTGCAAGAGGCAACAGATTGATGTTTCTCTCTCACATCAATGTTTCTCTCCCTCTCTTTCTCCCTCCTTTCCCCTCTCTTAAAATAAAATGAAACAAAGTAAAATAAAATCTCAATTAACAATTGTGTTTATTAAATACCAATGTATTTTCCAATACTGTTTCTATACAGGCACCATTTGTGTTCAAAGTATACTTTTTAAATATTTAGGAAACTGCCAACAAAGATGGACTCTACCCTGACTTAGTCTCTAGCTATCAAATACACAAAGAGCCAGTTATGTGAAGTTGGGTGGCTTATTAATCCCATGATACTAATAAAGTTTAGATTTATGCTCAGAATAATAATAGTAACAATAATGACATTAATAACTACCATTTAGTCAAGGCTTTGGGGGGAGATATTTTGTGTTCATCATGCCATTTTAATGGCTTATACATTAAATGCCTTTAATAATATTCTACAGATATTGATTCAGCACAGGAATTTGAAAATAGTAATAAGATACAGAAGGTAGAAAGTATTAGTCTCAAAATCATGTGCAGTATGTTCTGTGTTGTTCAGTGCCAAGTCAAGGCAGAAGTGTTAGCTGTAATGGTGACAAAATAATATATCTATTAAGCAATGCTTTAGCTCCACTGACAATTCTCTTCTGATTCAACTGTAAATTTTCATGCATTTAATAGACGCATTTTGCCAGTGATGTATAAAAACCATAAATAATTGACTTAATCCTCATTCAGCAGAACCCCAAAAACTATAGCCCTGAGTAAATTCATTTCTAAAAAACAGATAGCCTTGAAGTTAAGTGAAGAGAGTCACTCTTATATTATGTCAAAATATTTTAAGTTTGAAGCTGCCACCACATTCCCTTGATAAAATAGCAGTCAGCCAGTTCCTGCCAAGAAGGAAAAAAAATAGTTGCATGCAGCAACCAACAAAGCATTAAACACTGCACATGGTAAACTGATAGATTTGCTCTTCATGGAATGAGCAGGATAAGCTGTACACCTAGGTTAACAAATTTAAGGTTTTCAAAGTGATGATTAAATACAACAAAAATGGACACTCTGGTTCTGAAGCTGGAAGCAACTAGAAGAGATTTTTTTCCCCAACAGAAAAAAGTGATTCATGAAAAGAAGAACAGTGTAGAAAGGCTTCTTTTAACAAAAACATTTATTTCTTGACAGAAGATTTCCTATATGCTGTACTTGCAGAACTTGAGCATATTTCTCTTGTGTTTACCAAAATAATGGCCATATTTATAGGGCAAGCTTAATAGCTAGACAACACAGGCAAGCTCTCCATTAAAGACGTTGGTCTCCCTCTCTAAGACTTTGCTCCAACCAACCTAGTGAAGGTCTTAAAATGGCATCAATTCTCCCATTGAGTCAAAAAATGTTGTCTTCCACAGAGTGACTGTTAACATAACTTCAAGAGGTTAAAATGGTAAATCATCCACAGTCTTTAGTCCACAAACTCAAATAAATTAATGTGTCAAATTTTTACAGTAAGGCATAAGACTCAGACCAAGTACATTTTTTTCTGACAAAGGAAGAGAAAACAAGGTATGAGGCTGAGTCCAAGGGCTGCAAGCCACAACAGTATAATATAATGGAGAAACTCTGCATGACAAAGGAAAACATGAGGACCTACTCTCCCAATGGCAAAAGAGCAGCATGAAAAGAGAATGAGCGAAGATAGAGATGAACTGTGCCTATATATCAATTTTGCCTTAGGGAAGCAAGCACTGGCAATTTTGTTCGGATGCACCCATATCACTATATTTTGCTTTGCATATTTTTTAAAATTAAACTTCTTTATTTGAAAACTTTGGCACTTTCTAATTTTTTTAGGATAAGATATACAATTTATAACCCATCCTTTTTTAAATTGGGTTGTTTGTCTTCTTGGAGTGCAGTCATGTGAGTTCTTTATATATTTTGGAGATCAAACCCTTGTCTGAGGTATCACTGGCAAATATATTTTCCCATATGGTTGGTTCCCTTCTCATTTTGCTGATGTTTCCTTTACCTGTGCAGAAGCTTTTTATTTTGATGAAGTCCCATTTGTGTATTCTTTCCTTTATGTCCCTTGCTCTAGGGAACATGTTGATAAAAATATTACTATGTGGAATATCTGAGATTTTCCTGCCTATGTCCTCCTCTAGGACTTTTAT
>JAPYXV010001586.1:0-13962 GCA_028533065.1 Trachops cirrhosus | reverse complement strand
TTTTTTTTGTTTTATTTTTTGTTGTTGTGTTTTGGTCTTGTTGAGCTCCTGTAGTGAGGGGCGGGGCCTTAGGTGTTCACCAGGGTGGGGCACCCCAGTTGCTGGGTTGTGAAGCTTATGTGGGGGCGGGGTCCGAGGAGGAACAATGGTGCTTGCTCTGCTCCCTGTAGGACCTCAGACCCTTCCGATGATCTTTGAAAGCCAACTGGGCCCCTCTGGCACCAATTCCGGTGTGGGTGGGCCTGTGCACTCTGCGGGACCTTCCTTTTCAGTCAGTGCCCCAAAGCTCTATTTCCCGGTGCTGGGACGCTGAGTTGGGTGCAGCACCTTGCTTCACAATGTCCGCCTCACTGGGTCTGCTGGTCTCCACCCGCTGGGTCTGCCAGTCACCCCCCACTGGCCAGGGCCCACCAGCCACCACCGCTTGTGCACCCAGGGTCTGCCTGCTGCAGACTTGCATGCCACCCCAGTTGCTCTGTGCTCCACTCTGAGTCCCTCACCTGGCCCGACTCTGCCCCTCCTACCGGTCTGGATGAATACGTCTATTTTTAAATCCTTGGGAGTGCGATTTCCATACACTTCAATTCTCTGTCAGTTCTGGTTGTTATTTTGTTTCTATATTGTTGTTGTCCCTATCTTGGTTGTGTAAGGAGGCACAGTGCATCTACCTATGCCTCCATCTTGGCTGGAAGTCTCTATATCTTTCTTGAAGTCCTCCAAGAATTTCCTTATATATTTGGGTGCTCCTATGTTGGGTTCATATATGTTTATAATATTTATATATTTTTGATGCTTCTTCCCATGAGTATTATGAAGTACCTTTCTGTGTCCTTGTATAGCCTTTGTTGTGAAGTCTATTTTGTCAAATATAAGTATTACTACCCTGTTCTTTTGCTTGCATTTTTTTCCAACCCTTCACTGTCAGTCTGTGTAGGTCTTTTGTTCTGAGGTGGGTCTCTTGTAAGCAGCATATGTGCGGGTCATGTTTTCTTATTCATTCAGCTACTGTATGTCTTTTGATTGTAGCATTTAATCTATTTACATTTAATGTTATTATTGATAGGTAGTAATTCATTTCCATTTTACTCCCTTTGTACCTTTGCTCCTCTCTCGCTCACTCTTTCTCTTCCTTTTCTTGAAGCAGTCCCTTTAGCATATCTTGCAGTGCTGGTTTGGTGGACGTGTATTCTTTTAGCCTTCATTTGGCTTGGAAGTTCCTTCTTTCATCTTCCATTTTAATTGACAGCCTTGCTGGATAGAGTAGTCTTGGCTGAAGGTCTTTTCTTTTCATTACTTGGAATATTTCTTGCCATTCCCTTCTGGCTTGGAAAGTCTCTATTGAGAAGTCAGTTGCTACCGTTATCAGGGCTCCCTTGTTATGTTACTTCCTTTTCTCCTTTGCTGCCTGTAAAATTCTCTTTGTCTTTGAATTTTCCCATTTTAACTATGATGTGTCTTGGCTTAGGGTCTTTTCGGATTCCTCTTGATTGGGACTCTGTCTGCTTCCTGGACTTGTGTGTGTGTTTTTTTTAGTCTCATCAAATTAGGGAAGTTTCCTATCATTAGTTTTTCAAACAGGTTTTCTCTTCCTTGCTCATCTTTCTCTCTTTCTGTTATCCCCATTATACATATAATATTTCTTTCATGCTGCATTTCCCTTAACCCTCTTCATTCTTTTTCAATCTTTTTTTCCTTTTCTTGCTTTTTCTGGGAGATTTTTCCTACCTTGTCTTCCAGCTCACTGATTCAATTCTCTGTTTCATCTAGCCTGATTTTGATTCCTTCTACTGTGTTCTTCAATTCAGAAATTGTATTCTTCATATCTTCTTGGCCCTTGTTGATTGTTCCTATTTTTCTTCTTTTTTTTTTTGCTGATATATTTTCTAGTAATTTTCTCGTACCTTCCCTGTAATTTTTGGTAATTAACACTGAGCTTATTGAGGTTCCTTATAATCATTGTTTTGAACTCAATTTCTGATATTTGACCTGCCTCTATTTCATTTAGGATTCTTTTAAGGATCCCTCCTTTCCTTGGATTGTGGGTTGTTTCCTTGTCTTCCCATTATTTGTGAGCCTCTTTTTATTTGCTTCTGCTTCTTAAATTGAACTTTTTTTGATTTCCTGATGCTGTGGTATGAACTTCTATGGATGGAAGCTTTGAGATTTAGTGGTACAGTTTCTTTGATCACCTAAACTTGATGCTCTTGGGATGCCCTTTATGCCTTTTATGCCATTTATGCTGATTCTCTGAATGGATTTCAGTTTTGATTGTTGTTGGGTCTTTCTTTGGTGGTCCCTTACCTTCAGCTGGTTCACTGAGAGTCACTCCAACCACCGTGTCTTTTATGCTGTTGTGAGGGTGCTGCCACAAGAAAATCACAATGCTTGGGAAACAAACCCATGCCCACACAAATACCGCCCCCCCCACAGAATCCCACTATCAACAGCAAATGAACCAGTATTAATAAGGGTGTAAAGAAATTAAGACTATTATAAGAAAGGAGAGTGGATATGTGATAACATACTGAAAAAATTATTTTGAGAGGTTAGAGGAGCAGTAATAAGAGTTGGGAGTTGGAGCAATGGAAAGAGAGAAGGTAAAATTTACATCATGAATAAAAAAGGGAATGAAGAAGTGCAATGGAGTATGAAATGGAAAGTTTATAGTATTAGGTTTAAACAGAAATTAAAATAATATAGAATAAAATAAAGTGAGAGAGAGAAAGAAAAGTTAAGAAAATAGTAAATAATTAATAAAATATAGCGGCCAAATTGTAGAGAAAGTTCTACCATACTACTGTCAACAAAAAATAAGCTAAAATTAATATAGGTGGTATAGGAATAAGAGGGGAAAAAGAAACAAAGAAAAGTGTAAGAGACATTTAGAAGAATGGAAGTGATTTTGAAATGAAAGAGGAAGAGGACTGTTAATAGTGAGGAATAAAAACCAGGTTAAGAGAGGGAAAATCAAAGTTTGGGATGTAAGGAAAAATAAAAAGAAAAAAATGGAGAATGAAGAAAAATAAAAGAGCAGGATGAAAAAGAGATAGATGAAAGACAAAAAATTGAAAAAAAAATCTAAGATTGCAAAATTAAAATATGAGACCAAAAAGAGTAGGTGAGGGTACCAATAAAATTAGATATTCTAGAGACACATGAAAAGATGCTCAACATCACTAGTCATCAGAGAGATGAAAATTAAAATGGCAATGAGATATCATTTTACACCAGTTAGAATGACCATCATAAACAAAGCAACAAACAACAAATATTGGAAAGGGTGTTGAGAAAATGGAACCCTAGTGCACTGTTGATGGAATTGCAGACTTGTGCAACCACTATGGAAAACAGTATGGAATTTACTCAGAAAACTAAAAATGGAAATGCCTTTTGACCTGGCAATTCCACCGCTAGGATTATATCATAAGAACCCTGAAACACCAATCCAAAAGAACCTATGCACCCCAATGTTCATAGCAGCACAATTTACAATAGCCAGGTGTTGGAAGCAACCCAAGTGCCCATCAGTAAATGAATGGATCAAAAACTATGGTACATTTACACAATGGACTTCTACACAGCAGAAAGAGAAAAGGAGCTCCTACCCTTTGAGACAGCATGGATGGAACTGGAGAGCATTATGTTAAGTGAAACAAGCTAGGCAATGAATAACAAATTCCATATGATCTCACCATTAACAGGAACCTTATCAACAAAATGAACAAGCAAGCAAAGTATAGTCAAAGATATTGAAATTGAGAACAGGCTGACAGTGATCAGAAGGGAGACGGGAGAGGATAATGGGAAAAAATCATGAAGTTTTTACAGTAACAATTATAAAGGACATATGGACAACAACAGGGGGGGTGGAAATGGGGGAATGAGGTGGGGAGGGTCAGGGTGGGGGGGAAGGCAGAAAACTGTACTTGAACAACAATAATAAATAAATAAACAAATAAATAAATAAATATTTGAAATACAGAATTAGTGAAGCTATAGAGATAACATTGAAAAAAAAATGCAACAACAACTACCCTACCCACAACCAACTAGCAAAGATTGTGGAGGGAGAACACTGGTATTTTAAGAGCAGGGATAAAAGGATGTGAGATGACCCTAGACAAGAAAATTGGTTTTGTGTATCTGGACAAGGGAGAAAGAGTAAGAGTGAGGAATGGAGATAAGTTTTAGTAAGAGAGAAAACAAAGTTTGAAATGAAAATATTATGAGGAAAGAGGAAGGTAAGATGGGCTAGGAGGAGGTGGGGGGAAATATGTGAATTGAAATACACTATAGTATAAAATCTAGTGACTTAATATGTACAAACAAGAAAGCAATGTTAAAAAGCTATACAGGAAAGAAAATATCAAAAATCATGGAGAAGACCACAGTGGTTTTCATTTCAGTAGCCTCTTATATTTACCACTGTTTTTTTTTTTTTTTTCTTTCTGGATCTGCCTCTGGTGATGTCAGTTGTTGATCCCATCTGACCTTAGGCAGTCTGCTCAAGACTTCCAGGAATCTACTGTCACTGGCTGTCTCCTTCAATTATTAATATGGTCACTCAACCCTCAGCAGTCAGGTTTAAGCACCATGGGGCAGGGCTGAATTCCTCCTGGGGTGGGGGCTATTGTTTCCCCTCAGGCTACTGCTGCTCAGAGGGGAGTGGTCTGCCTAAGCAGGATGGTTGCTACAACTTGGCTCATCACCAGGATCCCGAAGGCTACTCTCTCAGTTCTCTCCCCAAGGCTTCTGTCCCCAGTCTCTCCTCAAGTCTCTCTCGTTCACTTTGCCCCCCAGCCTTTGCCAGAGATCTACTGTTTGTGGATATCTCCTGTGGTTGTTAATCTAGTCATCAGTACTCAGCAATCAGACTTAAGCACCACAGGGCCAGCGAAGAGACCATCCTGGGGTCTGGGCTACTATTTCCCCTCAGGTTTATAAGGGAATAGTCTGCCTGAGTACAGTGGCTGCTGCCATATGGGGGTTGACTCAGCACCCACTCTCCAGAGTGGGTCCACTCTCTCAATTCTCTCCCCAAAGTTTCAGTCCTCAGTCTCTACTGAGGCATAACCAACCCACTCTGCTTACACCTTTTCCAGAGCTCTGGGTAAGTGGCTGCAAATGAAAATTTGTGTGTTGGCCCTTTAAACAGCTATTGTGTCTCCAGCCATCTGTCTCTTGCAGAGAGCAACCCCAGTGATTTTTGCTGCTGGTTATCGGTATACCTTTTGGGCTCTGGTGCTCTGGATTGGGTGCTCTGCTTAGGGTTTAGACCCCATTCTACTCAGGGAGATACAACTGGCTGCTTAATTATCCTTCCATCTCTGTCATCTGTGGGTGTTCAGCCAGCCCTCTTGAGTCTCTACCACATGCCTTACCAGATAGGTTGTGCAGAAGGTGATTCTTCCATCTGTCTGAGGTTATACAGCTTCTTTCTCACTATTGCTCAGTTGTTTGCTCTAGGTGGTTTCTCTGCAACTGAGTTGTAATTCCAGATTGGCCCTGGGAGAGGAGGTGGTAAATGTGACTTACATTCACTCCTCTGCCATCTTCTTCAGCCAATTTTCTTCTTTACTATAATTGAGTAGTATTCCATTGTGTAAATGTCCTATAGTTGTTTTTTTTATTTTAGCTTTTTTTATTGTCATTCAAGTACAGTTGTCTCCACATACACCCCTATTCCCCCCCCAACCGACCCCAGCCATCCCTACTTCCCACCCTTGATCCTATCCCCCTTTGGTTTTGTCCATGAGTTCTTTATAGATGTTCCTGAAAACCCTTCCCCTCCCCCCCATTATCTGCCCCCCACCTTCCCTCTGCTTACTGTAAGTTCATTCTTAATTTCAATGTTTCTGGTTATATTTTGCTTGCATGTTTGTTTTGTTGATTGGGTTTCACTTATAGGTGAGATCATATGGTATTTATCTTTCATAGCCTCTTCAACAAATGGTGTTGGGAGATCTGGACAGCTACATGAAAAAAATTAAACTCATTCACCAACTTACTCCATACACAAAAATAAATTCAAGGTGGATAAAAGACTTAAATATAAGTTGTGACACCATAAAAATCCTAGAGGAGAACATAGCAGCACAATTTATAGTAGCCAAGTGCTGGAAGCAACCATAGTTGTTTCATCCACTCATCTATTTTTGGACACTTGGGCTGCTTTCATATCTTGGTGATTGTAAATAATGCTGCAATGAACATGGGGTGCTTATGTTCATTTGAATTAATGTTTTGGGTTTCTTCAGACATATTCTTAGAAGTGGGATCCGTTAATCAAAAAGCAGATCCATTTTTAATTTTTTGAGGTATCCCCATACTGTTTTCCAAGTGGTTGTACCAATCTGCATTCTCACAAACAATGCAAAAGTGTTTCTCTTTCTCCACATCCTTGCCAGCACTTGTTGTTTGTTGATTTATTGGTGATAGCCATTTTGACTGGTATGAGGTGATACTATAAGGCCATAGTAATCAAAACAACATGGTACAAACATAAAACAAGGCACATAGATCAGGAACAGAATAGAGATCCCAGAAATAATCTCACAACTGTACAGTCAATTAACATTGGACAGAGGAAACAAGGATATACTATTGACTAAAGATAGTTTATTTAATAAATAGTGTTGGAAAAATTGGACAGATATATGCAGATAAATGAAACTAGACCACTTTCTTACACCACACACAAAAATAAATCCAAAATGGATTAAACACTTAATTTTTGATCTGAAACCATAAAAATCTTACAAGAAAACATAAGCAGTAAAATCTCAGGCATTGTGGGTAGCAACATTTTTTCTGGTATATCTTCTCAGGCAAGGGAAACAAAAGAAAAAAATAAACAAATGGGGCTATATCAAACTAAAAAGGTTTTGCACAGCAAAGGAATCCATCAACAAATTAAAAAGACAACCCATGGAATGAGAGAATATATTTATCAATACATCTGATAAGGGGTTAATATCCAAAATTTGTGAAGAACTTATAAAACTCAACACCAGACAAACAAGCAATCCAATTAAAAAATGGGCAGAGGACCCAAAGAGGACATACAGATGGCCAATAGACATATGAAAAGATGTTCCACATCACCAATCATCAGATAAACATAAATCAGGTTAAATGTGGGAGGTTGGGAAGGGATAAATAGGCTTATGCACAGAAGGTGTTTGGTATGTTAGAAAAATTTTCGCCAAAGGTAGAAATCTGTGCATTAAAACCCTCTGTGAATGATAGTAATGATAATTAGATCATTAATATGGAAAACAGATCTGTGTACAGTTTAAAATAAAGGATCCAGGCTTTCATCCTTGCTTGCATATCCAACACCTGAAAAATGTTCTGCAAATATTTTTAGAAGTGAATTAATTTAATCTAAAATAGAACAATAAGAAACAGTCATATCAGTGGAGTAAATGTATTAGCAGTACTAATTTAGATGCATACTTGTCATTTACTTTAAAGTAAATCTGTTTTCTTGAAAGTTCAATACATATTTTACTGTACAAAAAATCAATTACCACATTGATTCAAACTTATGCAGATAAGAAGGTTATGTTTTATTAACAACATAATATATCTCTAATGTATTAGGGCATGGAGCTTGAAGAAAGCTATTGTTTTCTTATTTTTTAATTTTATTTCTTTTTATTTCTTTTTTTATTGTTGTTCAATTAGTGTTCTCCATTTTCTCGCCACCATTCTCCTCCTCCCCACCCACCTCCACCTTCCACCCTCAATCTTACCCCCTTTGACTTTGTCAATGGGTCCTTTACACATGTTCCTTGATGACCGTTCCCCTTCTTTCCCCCATTATCCCCCTGCCCCTCCCTCTGGTCACTGTCAGTTTGTTCTTTATTTCAATGTCTTTGGTTATATTTTGCTTGGTTTTTTTTTTGTTTTTTCCCACAACACTAAACATTTTAAATACCTTCAAGAGACTGTCAAGACATACTTATGGATTACTAAACCAATCATCTGATCATTAGAGATGTGACTAGGCACCTAGATTTTGAGCTCCTGCTTATATCCTCCTTGCCAGTCTCCTAAAAAGCAGGCTAATTTCCTGAAGATAGACAATAGGCAGACACACTTTAAGGGAACAGAGCATTTTATGGAGAACTGGCAAACTGTTCACAAAGGGGAACATTTCATGGAATCCTTTTTTCTGTCTAAAGGCAAGTGTTTGGCTTTTGAAAAAAGGAGAGAAATTTTTGTTCAGATGTTATTGAGTTTCCTTTTGGTCAAGTGTATGCATTCTTGCACTGCTTGCCCCAAGACCATTTCAAGATACAATCAACACAAATACAAGTATTTGCCACACAAGCTCATGAGCTAGAGAAAATCAAAGAACACATGCCTGTAAGACTATTGCTTTTGTTCTTCATTGGCTTGGTTTCCTCCTGATAGACAGAGTTCACTGCTGTGCCCAGCTAGTTCTTATGTCCTTTCAACATGCATCATAAAGAATAAACATATGATTAGCCAGTCCTGACAGCCTTCATCAAAGCACATTAGATCATGCTCCAATTTTTCATGGGCATCAAAAAGACAGTCCAATGCTGCTACTCAGAATGTCATTTCCAAGAAAAGGCCGAGGGAAGAAAGGAAAGTTCCAGCATGTGTGTATGTTAGCAAGCCCTGTTAGTCCAAATATCCACATCTACAAATTCTTACCTTGGCAGACCAGATTCCATTTCACCACACCCCATTTTACAAGACCCTACTACTCAAGTGTTAAATAGCAAAAAAAAGTTAATAGACCTGGGCATTTATCATTTTGTAAAAGCCTTTTCTCTATTAGCATGGACTACCCTGTTACAGAAATAGCTCTCACTATGCACCTCGTATTTTTTTTCTGTGAAGAAATAGAGATTCAAGAATGCAATTGCATTGTAAAGGTGCTGATTGGTTTGTTGCCAGTATTTTCATGAAGGTTGAACTATGTTTTATTCAGCATTTCATCCCTAAGAACTAGAAAGGATCAATACCTGTTTCCAGTTTCCATGCACATAAATGTTTACTAAGTGAATCTTAAAGTGTGGTTCCAGGACCTGCAGTATCAGCACTACTTGGGAACTTGTTAAAAATGCAGATTCCTGGGTCCCTCCACATGTGCTAAATAAGACATGTTTAGTGAAGCCTAGGAATCTGTGTTTTAACAAGTTCTTCAGTTGATATTGATCCTTGCTGAGGTGTGAGAATCACCATTTTACTAAAGGGAAAGAAAGCAAGGAGTAACAAGTGGGTCAATATCTGTCAAATTAAATTTTGAGGTGCACACCTTAACACTTCTCTCAGAAACCAGCTTTTCTGGGAAGCTCTCTCTAACTCCCCTTACCCTCTACAAGCCTACTAGTAGGTTAATTATACCTTTCTGGTATGCCCATATCCCTTTGTTATCTAACTATTTCATTAATTTGCCCAAAGCATATTGACTGCTCATTCATAATACATGTTCTGGCTTCCATACAAGGCCATGCTGATAACTCAATTAATCTTTGTAATTTCAACACTAGTACAGTTTACAGCAAAATGGGCATGTGTATTTGTTGAATAAATTAATGATGAATGAATGAGTTTGCATTATGGTGTTTTTTGTTTGTTTGATTTTTGTCAATATGAATGTCCATGGTCCTATCCCTAGTTTTTGGTGCCAAGAATATATATACATGAATGTGAAAAGGCAGAGAAGGAAATGTCCTCTTAGAATTACCACATAGAAAATATAAGAATACACCAATACATATTTTTGAAATGTGCTCTCCCCACTAAATGGTCATATATGAAATACAGTCATGAAGACACATTTCTCCTTCAAATATGTGGAAAGAAAAAATAAGCCTACTGAAAAATAAATATTTATAATAGTCCTTGTATGAGTTTGCTTGGGTTATCATAATACAGTACCACAAATGGGTCGCTTAAACAACAGAATTGACTGTCTCTCAGTTCTGGAAGCTTGTCATTAAGGTGTTGTGAGGGTTGGTTTCTTCTGAGGCTGTGAGAGAAGGATCTGTTTCAGGTTTCTCTCCTTGGCTTGTAGATGACCATCATTACATTCACATGGTGTTCTCGCTAACAAGTGGGTATCTGTTCAAGTTTCCATTTTTATAAGGACACCAGTCATATTGGATCAGGTCTCAAATATTACTTCATTTTGACTTGGTTTCCTCTGTACAGATCTTATCTCTAAATAAGGTGATATTCTGAGTTATTGAGGCATTGGGACTTTAATATATGACTTTTAGGAGGACAGAGTTCAACCTATAATATACCCCAATTGTTCTCTTTCTCTTAAAGTATCCATAGCCTGGTAAGAAAAAGTAGCAAGACTCAAAGTCTGCTTTTGTGTAGGAAAATATCAGGATTTGCTTGTCCATTTTTCCCTTGAGAGAAAGCATTAGAACCCATGACCTGAATGTGTGGCTGGTGTTCAAGGATCTCATGGAATCACTCGCCTTACTTGGTTTACGCCTTGGTCTCCCCTGTACTCTTGACTCTGAGGGCTTCCAACCTCAATGTCAGCCATCTTGTATGTTTTTCTTCTGGTTCACAGGACAATCTTTCTAGAATATGCATCAGCTTCCTTCTCAGTTCTGCATTCATGTCCCCTCTCTGTCAGCCCTCAGAGTTCCCCCCTGATATGGTCTGGTCTCCTTTCAGTCGAAAACCCTGAGAAGAGCAGTATGGTGCTGGGGCATGGCCCTCAGAGCCAGACTTTTCATGTGAAATTCAGGCAGTCTTGCTCTAAGTATAAGGTCTTAGCCTATTTACTATTAAATGCATGCCTCACTTTCCTCATCTGTAAAACATGTATGATGATAGGGCCAGATTGGTGGGGATCCTGTTACACTTAAATGTTTAATGACAGTGCCTGGCAGATGGTAAGCTCCAGATATGCATTTGCTGCTGTCTCTCTGCCTGTTTTGGCTGTCTGTGCTGGACCTTACCATGTTGCTTCACAGTCCAAGAAGTGAACTTCCTGTTCACAACTACAGTTTCTTAAAGCCAGACTCACATTACAATGGCATGTACATTAGGGTAAAAGGCTTTATTCCTGAAAACTTTCTATGAATTCAGGTGTGCATCCTAAAATCAATATCATTTTAAAACTGAAGACATAATGTCAAAACTCTTGCCACTTAATGAGAACTTATTAAGCAACAGATTGTAGATACATCTTCATAAATCTCAAAAGAGCCTCACAGGGAAGGTTTCAGTGAGTCTTCCTTGCAAATGGGAGGAAGGATGTGCAGACTCAGAAACTTTGAAAGCCACACTGCCAGTCAAACCAAAAAGCTAGAACCTGCATCCATGTCTGTTTAATGTCTGGGCCCTTACTCCTTATATAACGCTAAAAGGGTAGAATATCTGTATATTTGCTTGTTTTTATTTCTTTGTTTGCTGTGTTTTGTTGTGTTGATTATTGTATTTTGATGGTTTGCTAGAGAATGTTCAGTGTATGGATGAACCTGTTTTCCTTCAATGTCCTTTTGATCAGAGTGGTGTCTGGTGTACTGTAGAATTAACAATTGTTCCTCAAACCACACAATTAATAAATTGCTCTCTTAATTATTAGAACAGTGCATAATTCTGTAAGATAGATAATGCTGTCCTCATTAATCATTACTTCTATATATACTTTTCCTCTCTAGGAAGACTATAAGCCTCTTACAATCAAGAATTATGTTGTTTTCTGTACTCACAGTGTTTTAAGAAAGGTATAGAAAACAAAAATTAAAAGCAAACCAAAACAAAAAACCTATAGGTACTTAATAAGTACTTATTTTCTGTGACTTTGTTTGAAAGGCCTTCTAAGATACTGGCTAGTTAGATAAGTGAAATAGATACACCTTAATTGCTAATAGGATTAGGCACTGTATAATACAATATATGTGTAAAGATGAGTCAAGGTCATTTGAAGATAGTTTCCTGCTTCTATTGGGTTAATCAAAGATGGTGCAACCTACCTCTTTTTCCTAGCAACCACAGCAGACATTAATAATCATCATGAGCTTCTACTCTGGGATCAGATGCAACTCTGTTTTGCAATAGAGCTCCATAAACAATCATTACCAATCTATCTGAGGTGATATGTGAAAGGAAACCAATTTGACATACCTTGCCTCATTGATCTGTGGTTTTGAAAGGGGATAATGTAACACATTTAGATAGAGGAATTATTGAACTAGAAGATGGTCAGCAGAGATTTGTGGCCTCAGGTTCCCCCAAGTGGCCACAGTATAAACATTCTCTTGCTTTGGTCATGGTAAAACTAGCTCTGATTTAAGAATCACTTTAGTGCTGGAGAGGTGAAAATTTGTGCCAAAGTTACTCAAGAGGCTGTTTCTTCAATCATGAAGAAGCTCTCCTCTTCAGGAGTTCCGTTCTTTCAGGACTTTACAAATTGTCCATGCTCAGGCCCCACGCTAGGCCTCTTAAGACTACCTAATTATTCAGAATCCTAAGAAAGGAGTCCAGATATTGTTTTTAAAGAATAGCTTGCAAGGTGAATCAGAATGTGCAGTCAGGATGGAGAGTCAGTATGCTAGGGTGTTTGCTGAAAAATATGCTTTCCTGGGGTATTTAAATGAAGGCTCTTGGAAAACAAAAAATTCCTAGTAAACTTCCACAAATATATAGTATGGAATGGTGGGATTTTAGGCCATAACATCCCACGGTAATCTTTGTGTCGCCCACATGGGTGGCTGGCCTCCTAACAATCACCTCTCCCAGCTCAACTATACTGTATCTGTTAAATGGGAAAACATACGATAATGAACTTCTAAAGTCACAGAGTTTGAGTTCTCCCAAGATATTTGCAGGCATACCTCAGAGATATTGTGGGCTTGGTTCCAGACCACTGCCACTAAGCAAATATCACAATAAAGAGCGATACATTTTTTTTACTTCTCAGTGCATATAAAAGTTATATTTACAATATACTATAATCTATTAAGTGTGCAATAGCATTATGTCTAAAAAATGTACATACTAATTTAAAAAATACTTGTTGCTAAAAAATGCTAACCATCATCTGAGTGAGTTACTTCCAATCTTTTTGTTGGTAGGGAGTTCTTACCCTCAAATTGTAAGAAATGCAACATATATGAAGTGCAGTAAAGTGCAATTAAAATAGATATGCCCGGCCCTGGCTGGGTAGCTCATTTGGTTGGAACATCAACCTGTGCACAAAAAGGGTGCAGTTTGATCCTGGGTCAGGGCATATACTTAGGTTGCAGTTTCAGTCCCCGTTAGGGGTGTGTATGGGAGGCAATCAATTGATGTTTCTCTCTTTCTTTCTGTTTTTATCTCTCTAAAATCAATAAACATATCCTCAGGTAAGGAATAAAAAGAAGAGGTATGCTTGTATTGATATTTCCACATAACATATGGGTTTCTTTTCACTCCTATTAGAAACTTTTTGTCCAGAGGGAAAAAAAATAGTTGTTTCATGTTTACAAATTTCCTTAAAATACTTACTTCAGGAAAGTACTAGGTCCCCTCCCCCTCCCCATATGGGCCGTGATCACACTCAGTCATTGTCCCGACCATGTTTGTGAAGACCTACTATACACACATCTGCAAGGCATGCTGGCCTTGGGGCAAATTGGAACTGGATCCCTAGAATAGGTAGGGGTAGGATGGGAGGCAGAGAGATTCTTGGCCTTCTCTTAAGAACCCAGAATAGACTAGGGGGAAGATGGCGGCGTGGTAGGATGCAGCAGATTCTACTCTCCCACAACCAGGGGAAAAAAAAATCTGAGTCATTTTAGGTAGGTACAGAGCAAAGAGCCAACATTATCACGCCATAAATGAAAATAGGAGATCGCAAATTGTAGCGGACATTGAAAAACCCGAAGAGAGAGCTTGGTTTGGTGAAAGTATCGGAAACCACAGCATTGAAAAAGGAAAAGGCGCAGGCATTCCGCAGGACCTGTACGGCCC
>JAPYXV010001585.1:0-13964 GCA_028533065.1 Trachops cirrhosus | reverse complement strand
GGAGCTCCTTCTTTCTTTCTGCTGTGTAGTATTCCATTGTGTAAATGGACCACAGTTTTTTGATTGACTCATTTATTGAGGGCACTTAGGTTGCTTCCAGCCTTGCCTATTGT
This sequence comes from Trachops cirrhosus, assembly GCA_028533065.1. NCBI lineage: Eukaryota > Metazoa > Chordata > Mammalia > Chiroptera > Phyllostomidae > Trachops > Trachops cirrhosus. The sequence continues at coordinate 13,851 of JAPYXV010001585.1, read as the reverse complement.
AAATTGTGCTGCTATGAACATTGGGGTACATAGGTTCTTTTGGATTGGTGTTTCAGGATTCTTAGGGTACAATCCCAGCAGTGGAATTGCTGGATCAAAAGGCAGTTCTATTTTTAGTTTTTTTGAGGAAAAAAACTGTTTTCCATACTGTTTTCCACAGTGGCTGTACCAGTCTGCATTCCCACCAACAGTGCACTTAGGTTCTCTTTTCTCCACATCCTCACCAGCACTTGTTTGTTGATTTGCTAATGATGGCCATTCTGACCGGTGTGAAGTGGTATGTCATTGTGGATTTAATTTGCATCTCTCTGATGGCTAGTGATGTTAGGCATTTTTCATATGTCTCTGTGCCCTCTGTATGTCCTCCTTGAGAACTGCCTGTTCAAGTCCTCTGCCCATTTTTTAATTGGATTGTTTATCCTCCTGGAGTGGAGTTGTGTGAGTTCTTTATATAATTTGGAGATCAAACCCTTGTCCAAGATATCATTTGCAAATATATTTTCCCATACAGTTGATTCCCTTTTCATTTTGCTGTTTTCTTCAGCTGTGCAGAAGCTTTTTATTTTTATGAAGTCCCATTTATTTATTCTTTCATTTATGTCTCTTACTCTAAGGGACATATCAGTGAAAATATTGCTGTGTAGAATATCTGAGATTTTCCTGCCAATGATCTCCTCTAGGACTTTTATGGTATCATGACTTATATTTAAGTCTTTTATCCATCTTGAGTTTATTTTTGTGTATGGTGTAATTTGATGCTCAAGTTTCATTTTTTTGCATGTAGCTGTCCAAACCTCCCAACACCATTTGTGGAAGGGGCTGTTTTTACTCCATCTTATGCTTTTGCCCCCTTTGTTGAATATTAATTGACCATAGAGACTTGGGTTTATTTCTGGGCTCTCTATTCTGTTTCATTGATCTATGTGCCTGCTTTTATGCCAGTAACAGACTGTTTTGATTATGGTGGACTTGTAATACAGTTTGATGTCAGGTATAACGATCCCTCCTATTTTGTTCTTCTTTCTCAAAATTTCTGCAGCTATTTGGGGTCATTTATGTTACATATAAATTTTTGTAATATTTGTTCTGTATCTATGAAATATGTCACTGGTATCTTAATAGGGATTGTGTTGAATCTATAAATTTCTTTGGGTAGTATGGACATTTTGATGATGTTGAATCTTTCAATCCATGAACATATATGCTTTCATTTGTGTCTTCCTTAATTTCTTTCTTCAGTGTTGTGTAGCTTTCTGAGTACAGTTCTTTTACCTCCTTGGTTAGGTTATTCCTAGGTACTTTATTTTTCTTGTTGCTATATCAAATTGGGTTTTTTCCTGATTTCTGTTTCTGATATTTTATTGTTGGTATACAAAAATGCCTTCAATCTCTGAATATTGACTTTGTATCCCACTGTTTTGCCAAATTCATTTATTAGGTTGAGCAGCTTTTTGGTGGAGTCTATAGGGTTTTCTATGTACACTATCATGTCATCTGCAAACAGTGACAGTTTTACTTCCTCCTTTCCAGTTCTGATGCCTTTTATTTCTTCTTCTTGTCTGATCACTGTGGCTAAAACTTCCAGTACTATATTGAACAGAAGTGGTGAAAGCAGACATCCTTGTCTTGTTCCTGATCTTAGTGGGAAAGATTTTAGTTTTTGACTGTTGAGTATGAAATTGGCTGTAGGTTTTTCATATATTGCCTTTATTATGTTGAGGTGTGCTCTCTCTATTCCCACTTTGCTGAGTGTTTTTGTCATAAATGGACACTGTACCTTATCAAATGCTTTTTTCCACATCTATTGCTATGATCATGTGATTTTTGTCTTTTGTTTATGTGATGTATTACATTTATTGATTTGTGAATATTGTACCACCCTTGCATTGCTGGGATGAATTCCACTTGGTCATGGTGTATGATCTTTTTGATGTATTGCTGGATACAGTTTGCCAATATTTTGTTGAGGATTTTAGCATCTATGCTTATCAGCAATATGAGTCTATAGTTTTCTTTCTTTGTTGTGTCTCTGTCTGGTTTGGGGATTAGGATGATGCCAGCCTCACAAAAAGAGTTTGGTAGCCTTCCTTCTTCTTGGATTTTTTGGAATAGTTTGAGAATGATAGGGGTTAGCTCTTCTTTAAATGTTTTGTAAAATTCTCATGGGAACACATCCAGTCCAGGGCTTTTGTGTGGTGGGAGTTTTTTGATTACTGCTTCAATTTCACCAGCTGTTAAAAGTCTATTTAGGCTTTCTGCTTCTTCTTGATTCAGTTTTGGAAGATTGTATTTTTCTAGAAATTTGTCCATTTCACCCAGGTTTTCAAATTTGACATATAGTTCTTTGTAGTAATTTCTTACAATCCTTTGTATTTCTGTGGTTTCGGTTATAATTTCTACTCTTTCACTTCTGATTTTACTTATTTGAGTCCTCTTTTTTCTTGATGAATCTGATTAAAGGCTTGTTCATTTGTTTATCTTTTCAAAGAACCAGATCCTGGATTTATTGATCCTTCGAATTGTTCTTTTAGTCTCTATGCCATTTAACTCTGTTCTGATCTTGATTATTTCCTTCCTTCTATTCACTCTGGGCTCTGTTTGCTGTTGTTCCTTGACTTCTTGTAGATGTAGAGTTAGGTTGTTTGTTTGAAATATTTCTATCTTTTTTAGGTAGGCCTGTATTGCTATGAACTTCCCTCTCAAGACTGCCTTCTGTGTGTCCCATAAGTTTTGGACTGTTGCATGCTCATTTTCATTTGTTTCCAGAATCTTTGTTTTATTTCTTCCTTCATCTCAGTCTTAACCTATTCATTGTTTAATAGCATGCTATTCAGTCTCCATGAGTTTGAGTATTTTTTAATTTTTTCCTTGAGGTTGGTTTCTAGTTTCAGTCTCTGGTGGTCCAAGAAAATGCTTGATATGATTTCAATTTTCTTGAATTTGTTGAGGCTTGTTCTGTGTCTTAGCAGGTGGTCTATCTTTGAAAATATTCCATGCATATTTGAAAAGAATGTGTGTTTTGCTTCTTTGGGATGAAAGGTTCAAATATACATATCAATTAAGTCCATTTGATCTAATGTGTTGTTCAGTTTCACAATATCCTTATTGAAATTTTGTTTGAAAGATCTATCCATTGTTGACAGTGGGGTGTTAAAACCCCCCACTATAATTGTGTTGCTATCAATATCTTTCTTGAGGTCCTCCAAGAATTTCCTTATATATTTGGGTTCTGCTATGTTGGGTGCTTATATGTTTACAATAGTTATGTCTTCTTGATGGATTTTTCCCTTGAGTATTATGAAGTGGCCTTCTATGTCTCCTTTTATGGTCTTTATTTTGAAGTCTATTCTGTCAGATATAAGTATTGCTACCCCAGCTTTTTTTTTCTGTCCATTTGCTTGAAATAATTTTTTCCAGCCCTTCACTTTCAGTCTGTGTAGGTCTTCTGTTCTGAGGTGGGTCTCTTTTAGGCAGCATATGTTGTACTTTAGCTTTTTATACATTATATATATTTTAATTATTATTAATCTATTGGGGTGATATTGGTTAATTGTATAGGTTTCAGGTGTACAATTCTATAATACACCATGTATATATTCTGTGTTCACCACCACAAGTCAAGTCTCCTTCTGTCACCATTTATCCCCCTTTACCCTCTTCTACCTCCACCAACTCTCTTTTCCTCTGGTAATCACCATATTGTTGTCTGTTTCTATAAGTTTTTTTTTTCTTTGCTTAATCCCTAACCTTTTTCACCCAGCCCTGCAAACCCCTCCCCTATGACAGCTGTCAATCTGTTCTCTGTGTCTATAAGTATGTTTCTATTTTGTTTGTTAATTTTTATTAAAGTATTTTTAAATCTTGCATTAGGAAATTAAACTCTTCTGTAAGATCTAATTTTCTCAGGATAAACAGTTATAACATTTTTTTCTTTGTGTAATTTTATATAATTCAGGTTTAGAATATATTGACAATGTAAACATATGGGAAGCAAAAGTGAATATCCTACTACAAAATTAACATTTTTAAATATATCTTTCCAACTCTTCTATATAAAAGATTTTGTTTAGACAATTCAGACATACTTTATATAATGTTTCATAACTTGTATTATTCATCTAACACTCCACTGTATTTCCTGGCTTGTAAATATTCTCCTTTAATATAATTTTAATAACATTATTTTATGGATTACCATTATTTAAGAAATCCATTAGGGAGTTTCTGGTCTTCTAATATTATAAATAAGTTACTACAAACATCTTTATATTAAATGGTTTATACACCTAAGGTTAACTTTTTATTGTGAATTCCTAGACAAAGAATGAGCACTTCTATAGCTTTTGATTTGTTCTGTTACTTTGGCCTCTATAAAGTATTTTCTAACCTATTGTCTTTCTTAATTGCCCAGTTTTTAGTACCCTCACTTTCATATTTCTATTTAGCCTCATTTACAAATTAATATATACTATCTCATTGTTATTTTGACTTTGAGTTCTTTAACTAATTATGAAATTAAACACTTTTCTTGGTGAGGAATGATTTGTATTTTTGTATTTCTCTCAGTAAGCATTTCTTGCTCATGTCCTTGTACTGAACTTTCGTCTAGAAGGAATTTACTTTTCTATTCAATAATAACCATCTTGGCATATTCCTGGATGGTAAATTCCACTTCAACAAACAAAATGACTATACTTCTAAAATTTAGCAATCTGTTTCCTATTAGTGAGATGATTTGTGTTTTTCATTTACTGGTAAACCAATTTAAAGAGAATCATAAATACCTTCCCAGCACTGATTAAATTGTTTATAATACTTAAATGTTATTATTAGAGTAGACTAGTGGAAAGAACCAGCTAGTTCTCTGTGGGACAAATCACTTAACCTCTCTCACCACATCCCAATTTCTTCTATAAAATAAGACTGAGCTACTTTTCAGGGTTGTAATGAGAACTGAGGATATTATAATTAAATATCAGTGATAGTATTTTGGTGCAGAGTAGCTTCCTAATAAATGGTATCTTTAGGTTTTATTAGTCCCATTTAGTGTTACTGTGTCTTAACATGTCCCTATTATTGTGGCTTTCCAAACTGTAGGTACCAAGCCATTAGTGCATTGTGAAATTTATAGACACAATTTTTTAGGCACAACTAGAATTTTAGTGAAAAAGAACAGAACTGAATATATCAGAATATTTCACACATTGTAAAAGCAAGTGTTTTATATGATACTTTTGTTCAGTACATAGCACAGGTAGAGGAAGTGTGTATATTGGAGAACAATGTAAAATATACTTCTTACTATGGGTTGTAGTCAAAAACTCTGTAAAAAACACAATTTTATTAGATACTGATCACATAGTATGTAAGTCCCTTATACTGTTGTGGTTAAGACACCTAGATTTAAATCCCAACTGCACTAATTACTACAGTATGGCTTTGAGCCAATTGCATAACCTCTGTATGCCTTAGTTTCCTCACCTGTAAAATGGATGATAATTATTCTTGTCTCATAGGAGTAGTACGAGAACTATATGATTTCATATATCTAAGCCACTTAGAAAGTACTCAATAACTGTTGCCTGTTATTTTACCAAGACTTGAGTAAAATATAATTTTTCCTGAATAAGCAAGTAATGCCACATGTCTGAAGTGCATGAGAATATAAACTCATCACAGTCAGGATTGAATTAGCAAATTTTTTTATCTACAAATTGATGCATCTTAATAAGTATCTTATATCCACAAGTATGAATTTTTAAGAGCCATGCAACTATTCATAGTTTTGCTATTGAAAAACAGTATTATCTCTCAAAATATGAAGAAATAAAAATAAAATAGTAAGCAATCAAGTAGTCTTTCTTCATCAGTACATTAGATACTTAGTTGCCCATTACATTTTTATATTGGAAAGCCAGTTTATAAAAGACTTTTAAAAAAATTTCACAGTGGCATAAATTAAAAGAAACATACCTATATTTCTTATAATCTTCTCTTTATTAAAAATTAAATGGTAGGGATAATATCTAGTAAGATTTAGCTAGTAAGAATTGAGTTTATAGCTTTTATCTTTTTTGATGAAACATCTTCCAACTATACATTATATCTAAAAGGATTGTTTTGTGAAGTTATAGAAACATTCTTTTCTCTCAAAAAAAAAATAGTACTGAGTAAACTTCAAGTGCATTTAGTAAATGTTGACTCTAACAAAATTTTGTCTTGCTTTTCCTAGAATGTCTTTTAAAACATTCAATTTATGTACAGAAATGTTTTATGTTTTATTACAGGCTGAGGTAATATGAAAATATTTAACAACCCAAGAAGCAAAGGACCCAAACATCTGTACACACAAAATCTGTAAACAAGTGCGCAGTCACTTAGAGGTAGTGACTGAACATCAGTTTGGATGACTAGCAACGATGTTCCACTTCGAGAACATGACAAAAATTGAGCTGAAACACAGTTACATGATATGCCTTTAATTTAATTATGGCACCGTGGTATTTAACTATTTGTATCTAACATATCATTTCCTTTAAATCCCACATTAAACCATAATTCCTCAAATACCCTCAACTATCCTGTGGAATTAAGTAATAATGCCTGTCATATCTGGTGATTCTTATGACAGAGGAACAAATTCATTTTTTAATACATACATACTAAGATTTCATACATGTGTATGGGTTTGTGTGTATAGTTCTAGTCTTGCTGACTCACGTGAAATATACAAGTTAAGATATCATCAGTATCCATAGTTTCACATAAATCATGCCAGCAGTGAGGCCAGTACTTTGCATGTTTGCCAGGAGAGAAGAGCTCAAGCTAAACGGAGTCAGAAAATCAGGAAAAGTTTCTGGAAAGTGACCTTGAGCTGGAAAAAATAAAAATTTTCCACAATCTGGAAAATTCTGGGCTGCCAAGTGTTGTTAGGGAGGGAGGAAAGGAGTAATCAATTGATCGACTGATCACCAGATGCCACAAACTTACATGCTAGATGTTGTACTAAGTTATTTGCATAGATAATCTCATTTCATACACATTAAAACCTTATGTATTTGGTATGATTATTCTCATTTACAAATGAAGAAACTGAAGAAAAGATCTGAACCCATATCTGTCTAATTCTACCCTTTAGGGTTATATTAGTAGCTACCAGTGGAAAAATTAAAAGCTTAAAAGAGAACTAATCAATTATAAAATAAAAATTGATTATCTATGTATCTGCATTAGCTTCAGGCATCATGTCCTTCCAGGAGATCTAAAATCTGGGTTTTGTTTAAGATTTTAATAATAACCCTGTATATTTGAGACAATTCTTATTTCCATTGTACTTTCATTAAATACATAAGTATGCACAATTAATTAACCAAAGCTTGAATTCTATAAAAATCCTTTGTCTGTTTGCTGGTTATCTCCATTTCCTTGCAGAACAAAAGAAAGAGCTTTATGGTTCACAAACTGTCCTGCTCAGCTTGTGAAGCTACTCAAGCCCAGGCCTGTTTGTGTTTATTTCTGCCCAAAGTCATGTCCACTCTCACCAGCACAGCCTGAAATTTCAAGTCACACAGAAAAATTATTAAAGTCCAGAGCATGTTTAGATTGGAAAATATGTCTTCGCTTCAACCCATTGAGTATACCCTCCTTATTTAGAATATAAATGTATATTTATATTATGTGTACTAAGAAAAATCTAGGCAGGGCAGGTTTTATTTCATATTTCAAAAGGCAGATGAACTGAGGTCAAATGCCTTGTTAAAATTCATTTAGCTAGTGAGGAGGACTAGAACTGATGCCTTCCATATTCAAAGCTAAGGTTTTTTTCATTGGCTACCTGAGGGATTAATTTTTTTATATTTTGGAGATAAAAATGTAAAATAATTGAATGAATTAATAGAATTCAGTAACATTCAAACTAAATAAACTGAAATAGACAAGTCATGTTTCATCATCAGTGCCTTGGTATATATAGTCAATCATGACACATGTACAGTGGCTTCAAATATATACCCAGCAAGGTAAGTAAATTATTGATGAGAGCATTGTTTATAGTAAATGTCAAAAAATGACTGGGAGGAAAATACACCATCAATAAATGAGATTCAGGAACTAATTTCTGTATAACATTCATGGTATCTTAGAGTATCAATGTTATGATAATATTCTTCATAACCATTTTAAAATCCACTAACATTTTGAATGTATGCTATCATTTGTCAACATTTCCAATGTAAATATTTGACCTCTCTTTTCCTTTTAGAAAATACAAGATGTTTTGAGTATAGAGCATGTATGTTGCCAGCAATTGTTTCACACACCTTTCAGTGAGAGATGGGTTACAAAGTTAAAAGCTACACAGCAAACAATTGCCTATATAAATAACTAATAGATTGAGAGTTTACATAGTATTGTCGGGAGCGAATGCTTTCAATAACTATGTCTGGTCTTACCTTCTGGGGGGAGACTCTCCACTGTGGCTCTATAAATATTTCATGAACCAACATAAAGTAATATGCTAATGACAGACCACTAACGCAGTGAGCAGGTGCACCCTGTGATGTTTTTCATCTCTGGTACACCTTTGATGTGGGGTCAGTTAAGCCATTTTGAATTATTCTTTTCGCTTCCCTCCCCTCACAGTCCCACCTGAACCTAACATGGTGAGCGAGAGTCTTCATGAGGCCCTGGCAGCAGCCCCGCCTGTCACCACTGCTGCGACTGTTACACAAAATGCCACCGAGCCAGCCAGTCCTGGAGAAGGAAAGGAAGATGCCTTTTCTAAGCTGAAGGCGAAGTTCATGAATGAGTTAAATAAAATTCCATGTGAGTATTGTGCGTTGTTACTTCAGTAAAAAGAGTTGAAAAATCACCTTACTTGTTGAGTAGAAAGCAGATTCCTTGTCACATTCTATAAATATATACTTCATTTTTTCTTATTAGAACAGGAGTAGTCTTAAAAATCTGTATCTGTACTTAATGTAAGTGAATTCCTGTTTTATCTTCTTTAATATCTGTTTTTCTCAAGAATATTAATGTTTATGAGTTGTGTTATATTTAGATTTGTATTTATGAAATTATTCCATTGAAAGAGTATTTCTAAACAGTAGCTAAAATGCACTTACCCAATTACAAGTCTGATTTTCTTTTATTCATGTGTTAATATTTCAAAATCTTTTGTGTAGATTTTTAAATTTTTCTTTGTTTTCACTAGGAAATACATAATTTGCACCCATTTATTTATATGAGTAAACCACTAAGTTTACTCATCAGTAAACTAATCAGTAGCATTTAAGTTAAATTTTAAACTACAGGGTTTTTTTTTCCTCGGGTTTGAACACTAACTATGCACTAAATGCTTTTCTGGGTCCTGGGAAAACAGGTTTCGGCCCTCACACAGCTTATATTCAAGTGGGGAAAAGAAGTAATAAATCAATAAAGAAATACATAATGCATCATTTAGTAGTATATAATGTAAGGAAAACTAAAGAATAGTAAATGGGATAGGAAAGGGAATAGAGAGGAAAAGACTATTGTTATTTAGGACGATGAGAGATGGTTTGTAAGGAAACCTGATGGAATTAGGGGAGAAAGTTTTAATTACCTGGGAAACACAGACAAAGGGCCGTAGGCAAGAATCTGCCTGGAGCAGCGAGGAGCCCTGTGTGCCTTAAGTACAGGGTGGAGAGCAGCAGAAGATGAAGCTGGGTTGTAGCAGAGGCCATATCATGTGGGGCCTTATAAATTGTTCTAAGGAACTCAGATTTTACTCTGAGTGAAATAAAATGCCTGTGGATGGTTTTGAGCAAAGGTGTCCTGGGATCTGACCTAGGTTTTTCTTAAAAATCACTCTTGCTATTGTGTTGAAAATGTGTTGAAAAGGGGCAAGGGCAGAAGATAAAGCAGGCTGTTGTAATAATCCAGATGAGAGATTTATAAAATTTCTAAGAGCACTATTCTATAAAGACATTGAGAAACTAAATGAAAAAAAATACAAGGAATCAACTTCTTATCCCTTAAGTAATTAACAACTTGATCTGTCTGTCCTCTTTTAATGAGTTCAAGTTCATCTGAGAGAGTTAATCTTAGCACAATTGTTAGTAATTACTATTCTTGGTAAGAAGGCCCATAACCCAGTGGGAATAGAGATGGTCCAACAGGTAGAACCTGCAATGGGAAACGCAGACTCCCAGTTCTCTTCCTAGCTCTGCTGCTGAGCTGATGGGCTGACCCTGGTACTTTTGATAAACCTTGGAGTGCATAACTACATGGCAGAAGCCAAATACATACATCATGGAAGCAGATTCTCACTTGAATATTATATCGAAATGTTTGTTCTGAAAGAAATATGTCATAGGGCAGCAGAGAAAGCAATGACTACCCAACTCAAATATGTATTCTGCCTTGACTTCAATACTGTCCCCTTCTCTGGAAGAGTAAACAATACGAGAGGTTGGTAACTATGGGGATGAGTGTTTCCCGTGTATCCACATAACTCATTCTCTCGTCTCCTTTAGGCCTTTGCCCAAATGTCATCTTCTTAGTTAGAACTTCCCCAACATGTTATTTAAAATTATGACCCATTTATCCCACCCTGTCTTTTCCAGTATTCCCTGTTCTTCCCCTTGCTTTTCTTATTTCTCACCATATATTGCTTAGCACCGTTTGCAATGCAATATATTTTATTATTTGTTTTAAAACTATTTTGGCTCTCTCCAAAATAATGTAAGCTCTATGAGGGCAAAATTTGGGTCTATTCTATGTACAGTGATATCCCCATGCCATAGATGAGGCACTTATATCTATTTGTTGGAAGGAAGGAAGGAAGGAAGGAGGAATGAATTTCAATTTAACTTATATCCTCATACCCCTCTTAGACTTTGAGGCTGTAAGATGCTGAAAATCTAAAACATATTAAAATTTTTAAATTTATATACTAAGGAAAACATCATTTCAATGCTTGGCTGTGTCATTCACATTTGAAAAGCAAGCTGTTTCCACTTTTATAGTGACAACCATTTTTTAGCCTTTCCCACTTTGAGATGAGTATTATTTTATATTTTCCTCCCTTTTCATTAGTAAGAAAATAATCAGCTGGAAAATAATTATCTATGAAACTTCCCCTTCTTTCTTTCCTTTCCCTTGACCAACCACATTTGGTTCCTTCCCAAACCATTGCCCCATTCCTGTGTCCCTTTCATGGGCACCGGAGATCAGACCAGGTAATTAGTCTCCCTGCCCCTCCCCCGCAAGATGTGCCTGTGACCACAACCTAAAATAACAGGCTGTCGGAGAACTGGGGTGACACCCACAGAGACATGATGGAGCTGGCCTTCTCCTTGATTTAACAGGAAAAAGCAAATGAAATACCTTAATTTTTACATGGTGTGGTAAATAAGTGTTAGAAAACCTATATTATAAATAGAGTCATGCAATTTTATTAAAAATATGTAACTGCATATTTCACACTTTCATTTCCATCCATTACAATTTTACTGGCAATGTAATTGAAATTTCTAATTGGATTTATACAGGGGGAACAATGCTAAAGAAAAATAAACTATATCCCTACAATCAAATTCCTTGAGGATCATGTGTTATATACAGGTTGTCACTTTGACTTGGCCTAATACAGTGTGACACTAATGACAGGGAACAAATTAGAATATTAATCGATTTCGGTCTCCAAACTGAATCTTGGCTATCTGGCAGATGTGTTTTTTGCAAAATTGATAGCAAACAGCTTTAGTCTGTCACTGGAAATTCCCATTTGTGAGAAGAGCTGTGTCACAATGGCCAGGAGTGTACATGTCATTAGTTGGGTAATCTGCAAGGTCCAGCCTAGAACATATTCAAACCAAATGGCCTGATGATATCATCCATAACACCACAGGGCTTAAATGTTGTTGTTTTTTTTAAAAAAAAGGAAGAGGAAATGGTAAATGCCAAGCATTTTTATCTTTCAATTCATTCTGCACACTGTTATCTAAATGAAGCAGACAAGGTTTCTCCGAATGTATCTTTATTTTGCAACTTTGATTTTAATATGACTAGGGCTATGGTTGGTTTGTAAAGCATGAACTCATGTCATCTGAAGAGCTGTGATTAAGATTTTGACATTCATGAGCTTCGTGAAGTATAGTGAACCTTTCCTTAAGCACAGCAAAAAACCAGGGGCCCAGAACCTAACTCTGAGGCCAGAATAAGAGCAAGTAGACTAGAGGTAGTTATGTAATTCATGCAGAAACACTTCCGGAGAGACCGTTTAACCCAGGGATTAAAACCTCAAATTTAGGCACAGGCTGCTGGTGTTCAAATCTTAGGTCCACCACCTACTAGCTCTGTGACCTCAGGAATTCTACTTAATTTTTTGTGTATCAGTTTCTTCCTGTATAAAATGGGGGCAAAAATATCTCCATGTGAGATGTTTTGTGTAAAGACATCAGTGCATATCCAGTGCTTAGCAGAATGTCTGGCACAGAATAAGCATTTTATAAATGTTAGCTATTATTAAACTCAAGCTGTCATTTTTAACAAGTCTATTTCTATTTTATAAAAGTCCTCTATTCAGGTCAGACACCCAAATTGAGAAAATTCCAGAAACTTTGCCGCCAAATATATAAGCATTGCATTGTTTAACCCACTCCAACAAGGCCTGTTCCCTCTCAGTATTCTCGCTGCCCATCACCTCCTCTATTTTCCCTTAAAAAAAAAAAAAAAAAAAAAAAAACTCCTGTAATGTCATTGTCTTACTCATTCCTTTTAGCCCATACACATGCCCAATGGTCACATATCTGAAAGTGCCTAACAAAATTTCATACACACTAAATGCTTCCACAATGTCACTTTTCCTCTTTCATTCTCTAAACTTTTTACCTTACCTCCTCTGGCAACTTCCATTCTCTCCTTCCTCCTTCATATCTACACCAAACTGATGACAAACATAACCCAGGTCCTGACATGTTTCTTCAACTCTCATTAACAACTCAGCTCCTTCCATTCTGATTTCCATCCTGCAAGTACTATTAAATGTGTTTTAACTAAATCACCAGGTACTTCTTGAGACACAGTTATGAGGGTTATTGTTGACCTTCATTCATTCAGATATTTCTGTATCATTATCACTGTCAGCTGTCATCATCTGAAAACTCCTGACTTCTAGGACTCTCATTTCCTCTTCTTCTTTCCTTTCCTCCTTATTCTCTTTCATTGACTGGAAGTACAATGAAAGATTGTACTCCTTTTCCTTTTTCATTGTCTCCTTTTTCATTGTCTTTCTTTCCGTTAAGTGGTTGAGATCGTTGTTTACCAGGTTCCATTTTTAATTATTTTCCATTTGTGTTCCACATGCCCTCCCTGGGAGCTCTCATTCACCAGTCATACGAATGAGAATGCTCACTATTATCCTGGTCTCCCTCACATATTTCATCTCCAGTTCTATACCTGCTTTCATTTAAGTCCTGTTGATTTTCCTCCTGGAAAACCTTTTGTAAACAGCTGGCACTTTCACACTCCCGTGCCTTCTCTCATGCTTTTCTCTTTTCCTGGACTCCCTTTCCCATTAACCCTGACACATTCTATTTTTACAAATTTAAGAAACAGCCCTGACTGGTGTGGCTCAGCGTGCTGGGCATCATCTACAAACCTAAAGGTTGCTGGTTCAATTCCCGGTCAAAGTACATGCCTGGGTTACAGGTTTGGTACCCAGCTGGGGGCATGCAAAGGCAATTGGTCTATGTTTCTTTCATACATTGATGTTTCTCTCCCTCTCTTTCTTCCTCCCTTCCTTCTGCCTGAAAATAAATAAATAAAATTTATGAACAACATCAATGTGTGGTTGCCTTTCATGCACCC
>JAPYXV010001584.1:0-13965 GCA_028533065.1 Trachops cirrhosus | reverse complement strand
TGAGCTGCGCACAGTGCCTTGCTTCACAATGGCCGCCTCGCTGGGTCTGCCGGTCGCCACCGCCTGGCCGGGGCTCACCAGCCACCGCTGCTTGTGCGCCCAGGGTCTGCTAGGTCTGCCGGTCACCACCCCCTGGCTGGGGCCCACCAGCCACCGCTGCTTGTGCGCCCAGGGTCTGCCTGCTGCGGACTTGCGCGCCGCCCCGGGTGCTCAGCTCTCCGCTCTGCATCCCTCGCCCGGCCCGACTTCGCCCCTCCTACCGGTCTGGATGAAAGTGTCTATTTTTAAATCCTTGGTTGTGCGACTTCCATACACTTCAATTTTCTGTCAGTTCTGGTTGTTATCTTGTTTCCATATCATTGTTGTCCCTATCTTGGTTGTGCGAGGAGACACAGTGTGTCCACCTATGCCTCCATCTTGGCCGGAAGTTCCTGCACATTTTAGGTAATAAAGCCTTTTCTTGTTTAGTATTTTGCTTTCAACAATTCAGGTTGATAGGTTGGGTACTTTTGTTTTGATTATGTTGCTGGGGTATCTCAGCTTTCTTTACCAAGCTCTGGTGGCATGTGTGGGGCAGGGAGGGCAAATTCCATATATGCCAGCTCTATCCTCCTGCCAGCAAAGGCTGCAGGCATCGTTAAAATTTACCCACTTTCTTCACCCGGGAGTGTGGGGCAGGAAAGGCAAGTTTGTAATCTCCAGCTTCCTCCCAGAAATGCCTTTTTTAAAAAAGATTGTTAGAAGGGAAGGGAGACATCAATGTGTGGTTGCCTCTTGCTCGCCCCCTAGTGGGGACCTGGCCCACAACCCAACCACATGCCCTGACTGGGAATCATAGTGACCCTTTCATTTCCAGGCTGGCACTCAGTTCACTGAGCCACACCAGTCAGGGCTGTCGTATTTTTAAAGCTTCCCAGCCACCTCTACTGGGCTCTGCTGCAGTGGGGAGGAGGGTGGTGCCTTTTCCGGGAGGGAAACTGCTTTTGCCTCTCTTCTGTCCAGGCTACAGAGTGAGGGCTGTAGCCCAACTTCTCCACTGCTACCATGCTCCCTGAAGCCATGGGAGACCCGGAACTGCGTCTGTGGCCACCATCCGTGTCCTTGCCTTGTCCACCTCTCCTACTCATTCTAACATGCCCCCCTTCACATGTCCCAATGAGTGGATCTTTAGGCATGTTTGTATATCGAGCAGGGAATCCTTTGTTGAGTTATAATAGTCCGACTTGTAAACTGAAGGGGAGAAACAATGGAATCTTCTGATTCCTCCATGACACTGAGGTCACTCAGGTCAGCTGCTCTTTACGGGGTGGCCATTAGGTTCTGTTATGTCTGCAATCAGGACTGGGCTGGAGGAATCAGGCTGGAATCTCTAGGCCCTCAACCTTTGCAGACATGCAGGAAAGCTTAACACTGAAAGGATAAAAGATGTCTGGCAACTCTGGGCCACATGTGGTTGGCCACTTCTGTTACTTGGTACCTAAAAGAACACGAAGGGCACTGTCTCCCCATGGCCACAGTCCCTAACACCACGGACACTGAGACTCACAGGGGCTGAAGTTACCTGACAGCGCCCGAGCCTTCAACTTGCCAAAGGGAACAGGCATCAGGGCTTCCTGGAAGTGAACCTAACCCAACAGCCACCCTCAGAAGACCAGCCAACATTAAAGATCCAAGGGGAATTTCTTTATTCACCCAAGTTTCAGAACTGTGAAAATTATAAATTGACACTTATCCCTAAAAGTTTCCTCAAACCCATTACACATTTCACTTTCTTTTTGGGTTGGTGGGTATAGGCGGCTGATAAAGAGATGCCTTTGCTCTACTGTGAGAATACTCCACTTTATTAGCAGGATTGGCCCCAGATACTGTATCATAGGACCTGCTTCTTCACATCTGTCAACTCAGTTCAATTTATGAATGGTATTGGATGGAACCATATGAAATTCTATTTTTATGGGTAAAAATGTTCGGGTATTGACAATTTTATGTTTAACTGAATAGGGTGGGATAGAATAATCAGGGAAATTAATGAGCTTGTTCTTGAAGAGGTGTGTAAGAAATGAACATCCAAAATAATTTTTAAAAAGTCAAAGTCTACAGGATATTTGATAAAATTTATTGAAATTCATTCCAGTATGAAGTGGTAAGTTTTCAATGCCTGTAGCACATATCTTTGAAAGAAACTTCACTGCACTATTATGAACCAGGTTGATAGTATCTTGTAATATTTAGATATCAGTATTATAAAATTTAACACTTTTATACTTATAAAATTGAAAAAATAAAGCATCTAGAGCATATTTGAGCACTAAGAATGTACTTCAATACCTATTTGATGTGACAAAGAAAGATGCATTGAAACAAGGTGATTTTCAAGCTTTTAAACATAACTAAAACCAAATATAATTCATCCAAAAGACTAAAATTTAGGAAGTGGGCATTTACTGGAGATTGCAAACATTTGCATACAACGTGTGTGCGTAAGCCCGCGTACACGTGCCACTCTCTAACACTTCCCAGCAGACAAATCCGAAAAGGGCCTGGTCCGAGGGACCAACGGGAGCTGCTCTGCTGCACCCGTGTGTCTAGTCTTCCTGGAAGTGAAGTGGCCTCGAGGACACTGAGTAAAATAAGACAGAGAAAGACAACGTGTGATCTCACTTATGTGCGGAATCTAAGAAGACTGAACTCACAGAAACAGAGGACAGATTGGTGGCTGTCAGAGGAAGAGGTGGGGATGGAGAAAACGGGTGAAGGGGGTGGAAAGATACAAACTTCCAGATATGAGATAAGTAAGTCCTGGGGGTGTAATGGACAGCGTGCTGACTGCAGTTAACAACACTGTGTTGTATGCTTGAAAGCTGCTGAGAGAGGAGAGCTTAAAAATTCTTATCACAAGGAAAAAAAATTTTAAATTATGTGAGGTAATAGATGTTAGCTAAACTTATTGTGGTGACTATATCCCTATATTCATATACTAAGTCATTGTGTTCTATAACTTAAACTAACAGTGGTATATGTCAATAACATCTCAATAAAACTGGAAAAAAATTTTTTAAAGTGATGCAGCACTGTAAGAAAGAGCAAACTTGGGCAGTATATGAACTTGCAGAGAACGTTAGTTGCTATGGACTCCAGAGAAAGCATGCTCTTTGGATCTGCTGGGAGGCAATGGTGGTTCCTGATTTTATCAGGAGTGAGGGAGGCAGCCCTGGGAACACAGAGCCAAAAATAAAAGATTTTATGAAACCCCATGAATCTTTTCATCTTATTTTAATGGCAGCAATGGTTAAACATAATGTTATAATAGAACATGACTAACATTTTATCAAAACATTTTTTCTTTTATAATGTTTTAAGTGTCATAGAATTCTGTTTTAGATGAAAACACATGAGATACTATCAATGGAAAAACAATTTACAAAGTTCTATTTACATGTAACTTTTTCAGAGTGCACCTACTGCATAAAGCAAATATGTGGCTTATTTCATTCAAATAACAAGAGTTTGTAATTTAACAATCAAGATAATCCTCCTTGAAATCTCTAACAATGTGCTAATTTTTTAAAATACAAAATGTTTATTTGGTCTTTTAAATGACAGGCACCCTTAGAAAAAGTATTTCTCTGGTACTTTAGACTTCTATATACTAGCTACAAGTATATAGCACCAAAATCCATTTCAATAATATCAACATTAGTAATTAATATTTTAAAAATACATATAATTTCATGTGGAAATACTAGAAAAATTAGAACTTTGGACAAGTATGAATATAAATTTTTCTAAAATGAGAAGTTAAAAGGTTTCAGAAAACAGCAATTTAAAAACTCGAAGAATGTTCTTTAACTAGATAATCAGAGAAGTTGAAATTAGTTAAACTATAAAATTTAAGGTCTTATGTCTTTGGTTTAAGTCAAGACTATTTCATAACTCTAATCTATTACAAATTTTAGAGCAATGTAGAAGTTACTAAAAGGTTAAGAGGTGCCAGATTTTTAAAGATCAAAGTAAACATCAGTTTTCTCCCCTGTAATTACAATTCTTGAAAGATTTTTCTGTATTCAATTGGATGAACATTCACCTTTAATGTTATTTATGAAGAAGTCTTTTTCTTCAATTACATAATGAACTACTGTAGCTCAGAAATGGAATGGTATAAGTAAAACACTCAACTTCGTGCTTTGATAAATAAGTGATAAAGATACTACTCATGAGTATGATATACAATTCTAGGGAAGGTCTCGCCTAGCTATTTTAAGAAAGGAAAAACCTTGAGGGAGGAAGGGATAACATATTTATCAATGTACGGACAGGACAGTGCAAGCAGGCAGCCTTGCTCAAGGTGTAATGGTAGCCTTATATACCTGCTCTGTGCTGGCTTCCCACCCTGCGGGAACAGTGCAGTCTCTAAAATCAAGTACATTTCCAAAGTTGTATGTGAAAAGGAGAGAGGGGGAGAGAGAGAGAGAGAAACTTGCTCACTTAAAAAAAAATCAGCAGCCTATAACTGAAAGGAAATAGTGCAAAATCAGTCTTTGGCCCCTTTAACATGTTGAATACTGACTCAAAGAAACAAACACGCCCGGCTGAGAAGGCTTATTACCACAGCACACAAGAAGCTGCCTAGCTCACTGGATAAACTGTCCACCCTAAACTGAAGGAGCAGACATTTCGTAATTCAATTTAAAAAATTAAAAAGAAATAACAGCAAACGTCTCTGCTACTCTGATGTGAGATTCTTCCCTTTAGAAAAATCTCCCGGTAAATGATACAGCCAGGCCTGAATTTCTGAGGCCAGGGCTGCTAGATTCCTTTGACCCTGCCCTCAGTAGCTGTGAGGCCTCTGCCGTCTCCTGCCCCAGTGGCTGCCCCGAAACAGGGCGAGGACACAGGTCCAAATCCTCTGTTGCACTGGCAGTTCTGGAGTCAGTCTTCCCAAAACAGTATACTGTTCAACTGTTCACTTTGACACTTGGAGTAACAGGAAGACAACTTTTGTTATGAGAAATAACTTTTACATGACAAAAAAAAAGCAGAAGATGAAAGAAAACAGATAATAAAACTTGGATCTATGAAGAAGAGCAGTTTTCCTTACTGGCTGGAAAATCTGCAGAGTGGTGATTAAATACCGTTTATGGAATCCTGCACTCATACAGGAATGTCTCACTATGTGTGCAACATGTGAATTACACGCAGGCCTATTTCTAATTCACTTTACAGCAACTATCAGATCAAATGACCGTTTTGCATGCTCCTCAGACTTTATTACCATTTACTGTCTCTGATTTCATGCATGCAACAAGTTTTCTTTTTCCATTTACCCCATATAACCGAGCACTGGCTGACGGCCTTTTACAGGAAAGAAAACAGCTTTCCTGCTCAGATGCTTTTACTATGGGCTTGCACAAAAGATGAATCATGTCCACATTATTAAAGTGAAAAACCGTAATGAATTCAGACATCACTATACTCTTAAAACTTCAGGTGTTGCAAAGACACGTCAGACAAGGGCAGTGAGCTGGAATGCATTTTCTCTCTCCCAGAGATCTGCTCTCATTTCTAAATGGATGACCAGATTGAGTCATCTGTTTTAAAAATCCTGTCATTGTGCTTTCCTGAGAGAAGCAAAAAGCACACTCTTGCCAAGTTCATGTATTCTAAAACATGAAAAGCTCTCCATGTCCTGGAACAAGGAAAGCTTTGGAGCGAGCGCCTTGTACCTCAGAGGTGCAACAGCAATTCTGACATCAGCCAACTTCCCTTTTTTATTTTTAAAAAGACTGGTCTTTAAATTGTTCATATTATTCTACATAAGTGACTAATTTCCTTATAATTGTATCTTATTTTACCAAGACCCATCATAAACCTCTCAATTAAGCTAAATTTAAATTGATTTTAGCAGAAAGTAAAAATAATGCTTTAAAGTATAAAATATCACCTACTGTTTTACAATTTGAAACTGGTAACTTAAACTAGAAAAAAATATACACATAGTTTAAAAAAAAAAAAACAACGAAGAAAGAGTTCCAGTCTTTTCCCTTCAACCCAGGAAAATTTTGTATCTGGGACCACCAGCACAAGTCCTTGATGGCCTTCTGGAGTCCTCCTACAGTCGTGTGTACCGTGGCGGGCTTACTGCGGGTCTCCTTCAACGCGTCTCTTGCGGACTAGGAGAAAAATAAAAGAAGGTGTGTTAGAAATCCCTGCTCCTTTGCACAAACCTAACTTGCTTGTTACAAACAAGTTTCTGTATAATCCAGCTGTAGTTGCACAAAAATGAAATGTCTGTTTCCAGTTCACATGGTTGTTAAAATACAAAATTCACATCCTTCTTCCTTGTCATTTGCCTGCTGAGAAGTGAGGGGCTTCGAAATGAGAACCACATGTGTCGGCTCCCCTGTGCTCACACAGCCACGTCAGAAATCTACAACAGAATGAATGGTCAGCAGTCACCTTCAAGTCATGGTGCCTGCCTCATCTGTTTATTAAACAAAGCTTATACTTCCATTAAAAATGATTAATAAATGATGCATTTGGGATTAGAAAGTATTAAATGTATTCACATGCTCTTCTGATGAGGTCCTACAATTTATTTCCTTAGTCTGAGAAGGAACACAGCAAAACCAGTTTCATCATTCATTTTAAAAAGTGACTTGTTACTGCTCTCCAAATTTTCCTTCTCTTGTCCCCTACAAGGTGAGCCGGCTCGGGGCTCTGACCAAATAACAAATGCAAAGTGACGGAAACCTCAGGTCCTGGTAATGTGGTCTGGTCACGGCTGGCTACCCCAAACCCTGGCTGCCAAGGAGGCCGGCCAGCTAGCTCAGCTGACAGAGTCAAGAAAGGCACCTATGTCTGAGGACCCCCAGTCTCTCCACGGACTGGTTACCCTAAACCACTAGGCTACGTTCACTAGTAGCAGGGTAGCTTTAGGACCTGGCTACCTTCACTCTTACCCATCAGCCACCAGAGAGCATTTGCCAAGAGCCACCAGGCCAGGGCTCCTCAGCACTGTGGCCACGCCCTATTTAGAGAAGACAAAAAGCACAGATTTGGAGTCAGCAACAAATAGTGTGAATCGTGGCTCTGTCACTTTTTTGTAGTGTGTGCTCTTTGGCAAGGAAATTAACCTCTCTGAGCCTCAACTCATCCTCTGTGATAGAACAGTAATATCTGTACCTCATGGCTGTGAAGTTAAAGGCTGACTCGCTACTGAGCGTACTGAGGACACAGTAAGTACTCAATAAAGAGTACTCGGTGTCATCACCCACGGTTACAGGATGGCCCCAAGATCCTGGCAGGTCTTCTTTTTGGGGTGAGGAAAGCCAATTTAGCTTTTAGAGAGGATTTACATGTATTTGCACATTATTTGGTTTTGATACTCTTACCAAAGAATGTAAGTAAGATTTTTGGCCTATTACTTTTATACTCTCTTCTGTCTATGGAAGCAAGTAGGTGGGCAACTGCCTTTGTTTAGTCTGAACTTTCTGTTTAACAAAGGAATGAAAAGCCAACAGGTGCACCTGCCCTCCTGGCCAAGCTGCAGGTGCTCTGCTCTCACGCTACTCTTGCTGCTGGCTTGTTACAGGCTTTCAATAGATGAGACCAGACATTCGAGCAATATACATAAAATGTACATAAAATGTACATAAAAGCTTGCTGAGCTACTGGCTGAGTGCTAGCTAGAAAACAAAAATCAGAGGGACTAAAGTATGACATTCCTATGAACATTTTTATACTTATCTAATTAAGTACCCTCCACTGTAATTTTAGTTCATGTTAATATAGCACAAGTTTCACGGGTTTACTGAAATATTAAGGGGAGAAAAATCAGATGGAGACTTTAGTCCTCAAAAACAAACCTACTTCATGTACATAGATCTCTGAGAAATACAGAAATATCTAAAAGGCAAACCAGGTAATTCTTTAAGGTAAAACATTTCCAAGAAAATTTGAATTGTAGCAGGGTTTGGATGTTATTGCCAGACCATTTCAAGTGTTAAAATGCATGTTATTAAAAAAAGTGTTACAAACAAGACTGAAAGGACAAAGTGCAGCAAACAGAAACAGTGGAGAAAATAAAATCAGGTAGTTAGCTGGGGTAAACAGAGGAATATGAGACTCAGTTCAATCGAGCACTGCACGTATACCAGGACCTTCTTGCTGTTATAGCTGTGACACATCTTAGCTGGAGAGATGGTGAGTAGTAGTATTATTTCAATGAATAGTTGAGACTAAGAAAACAATGGAGAGAGGGAAAGACATTATCAAAATCAGGGCACAAAAGATCTGATTCAGCCCCATTTGCAGGGTGAAGACAGATTGTACAACCAAGAGGTTCTGCACAAGTTTCAAGTTTTGTTCTTTGGTATCTTTCTCCGGGGACCACATATTAGATTGCGACCAAAATCAACCAATTCTGTGAGCTTCCTGATCACCAGTGTTTTGAATTGTGCATCTGATAGGTTGGCTATCTCTTGGTCGCCTAAAAGGATGAGTTCTGAGGTTTTCAATTGTTCTTCTGTTTGAGCAATCTCTCTCTCTCTCTCTTTTTTTTTTGCCTGGTTGGGCCTGTTGTGTATGAGGGGCGGAGCCTTAGGTGTTCACCAGGGCTGGGCAGCCCAGTTGCTGGGTTGTGATGCTGTATGTGGGGGAGGAGCCGAGAGGGAACTATGGCGCTTGCTCCACTCTCTGCTGACCTCAGTCCCTTCCACAGCTTCCCCCAAGCAAACTGGGCCTTTCTGGTGCTGATTCCCGTGTGGGTTAGCTTGTGTACACCGTGGGTCTTTCCAATGACCTTTCTTGTTAAGCTGAGAGTCTCTCCCTGCGCCTCAGCGCCTCAACCCCCACAGGTGTTTTCAATCAGTGCCCCGAGGCTCTATTTCCCAGAGCTGGGATCCTGGGTTGTGTGCAGTGCCTTGCTTCACAATCACCACCTCGCTGGGTCTGCTGGTTGCCACCCCTCAGCCGGGGTCTGCCAGCTGCCGTTTGTGTGCCCAGGGTCTGCCTGCTGCGGTCTTACACGCCCGGTCCCAACACTCTTTGTGCCGCGCAATCCCTCTCCGCCCAGCTGCCAGACTCCCCCCTTCTACCGGTCTGGATGAATGTGTCTATTTTATTTTATTTTAAATTTTATTTATCATTAGAGGCGAAGGGAAGGAGAGAGGGAGAGAAATATCAATGTGTGGTTGCTTCTCATGTGTCCCCTGTTGGGTGGGTACTGGCCTGCAACCCAGGCATGTGCCCTGAGTGAGAATCGAACCTCAATCCTTTGGTTCGCAGGTCGTGCTCAATCCACTGAGCTACACCAGCCAGGGCTGAACGTGTCTATTTTAACTCCTTAGTTATCCAACTGCCAGACAGTTCAATTTTCTGTCAGTTCTGGTTGTTATTTTGTTTCTAAATTGTTGTCGTCCCTATCTTGGTTGTGCGAGGAGCACAGTGTGTCTACCTATGCCTCCATCTTGGCCAGAAGTCTGAAATCTAAGTTCTTCACATTATCTTAGTGCCTTCTCCCAGCACCCCTCCTAATCTGCCGAAATGGCCTTTTTTGTCGTTAGCTTCAAGCAGCAAGTACTTACTGTAAGTCTATTCTGGAGGTAGCATCCTGCTATCATACTTCTCAAATTTTCAGGCTGTCCTCAGCATGTATGGTATTTTGCCATGTATAACATGCACTTTTTGCTCAAATTTTTGAGGGAAAAAATAAGGCTGTGCATTATACATGGCAAAATATGGTAAATGGCCTGCCTGCTCACAAATCTGTGCTTTTATTCATGCAAATCCCCACTCCAGGAATGCCCTTATTCTCATTTCCTGTCTGAGAATCTACTTTAGATAAGAGTGAATCAGATTGGGAGGGGGTCTAGAGAGCCATCAGCACAAAGCTGTTTGCTTTCTCTCAGTTCTGCTTCGTGTCAGGCCACAACTTCTTTACGTGGCCTCTATCACACATGGCCAAGGACAGCAACCTAACTGCTCAGCATCAATCTAAAGCAGCCTAGGAAGTAGTTTCTGTTTCTTCATGTCGCACCTGCCAAAAATCACACCACCCGCCTTCTCTTAAAGAAATCTGAGCAAAGTGCTGCCACAATGGCTCCTCTGAAGAGCACTGCTGCTGAGGCCCTGCAAAGACTGGCGTCCCCGTCGTCTGCCGATGCGGGCTCTCCTGGCAACTCTCCTGCATGACAGCAGCTGGGGTCACCTGCCAGCTGGGGGAGGCAGGTCCCAGAGACGGCTGGGGCTACAAGTTTGTTGGTGAGACCCTGGATGAATAGCTAAGATAGTTTCAGAGGACGCTTTTCGCTTGTTTATCGCTAGGTGCCAGACAATTGTAACTTTGAGCAGGGTTCAAATTCTATCACTTTCCTTATTCACCTAATCTTTATTAAGTACCTATATTGTCAGGCATGGGTTTTTTTTTTAAGATTTTATTTATTTATTTATTTATTTTAGAGAGATGGGGAAGGGAGGGAAAAAGAGAGGGAGTGAAACATCAATGTGTGGTTGCCTCTAGCACACCCCATACTGGGGATATGGCCTGCAATCCAGGCATGTGCCCTGACTGGGAATCAAACCGGTGATGCTTTGGTTCACAGGCCTGCGCTCAGTCCACTGAGCTACACCAGCCAGGGCTGTCAGGCATGGTTTTAAGAGAGCTGTGGATTCAACCAACAGACACACCCTTGCCCTCCAAAAGCTTAGACTCTTTGAAAATAGATAATTACAATAAATTATAGCTAAATTATTAAGTAAAAATTTTTTAAAGCCAATAATTTATACGTTCTTGAAGCCCTCCAAGTATTTGTGAAGTTCAGTCAGACCTGAGAAACACTACTCTGAAAAGCAAAATTAAATACCTGAAGGACAATAATAGAAACCAACTAGTGAACCAATACTACAACAATTAGCATGACTTTGCAAACTACATTTACAATAAAAAATACACCAAAGCCTGCCAATTTTCTCTTTTAAAAAGGAAGAGGTGAAACTATTTGATGGGGAACTACAGTCATCAAAGCACAGAAAGGGTCTGAACTAGTACTTTTCACAATGATCTGGATTAAAGGAATGAACGTGTACTTCTAGTCTAGAAACCCTTAAAGAATATAAATTCAAATATGGCTGAAACTTAAAAGAACAGCCTTACTTTGAAATGTTACTCCCTTGAGAAGGTTTAAATTCTTGTCTAAATGCAACTTTTAAAATATTTCAATGACAAACACCAAACTTAAAAGAAGAATCATTTTTGGAAACATGTAGAAACAGAATTATAAGCATCATATTTTTTAATACAGCTTTGGCTGCAAAATTTATTTCAAGAAGAAGCCAAGGCCTCCACAGGTCAATAGGAACGATGAAAGAAAGGAGGACCACTGACCTAGATGTGTGCAGTGGGAACAGTTAGGGAGACTGGTTAAGTATAGCGAATGTTAACATACCACTGAGTATAAGACTTGAGTTAGGCCCAGACCAGCGTGGCTCAGTTGGCTGGGCATCATCCCTACAAAGCAAAAGGTTGCTGGTTCAATTCCCCACTGTCAGAGCACAAACCTGGGTTTGCACCTTTGGCCCGCAGACAGGGTGTGGACAGGAGGCAAACTACTGATGCTTCTCTCCCTCATCAATGTTTCCCTCTCACATCAATGTTCTTCTCACTCATTTTCTCCTCTCTTCCCCCCTCTCTAAAAATAAATAAAATGTTCAAAAAACCCACAAAAAACTTGGTTTAAAACTATAACTATTTTCTATCATATAAAATTGCATTTGTTTGATAAAAAGGGCAAAAACTTTCCTGTAATGTTGAAAAATACTTGTTTTATTTTAATAGCTCCAAGGAGTGACCTGTAGTTGAGAATAAACATGTGTTATAGGAGTATAGATGTCTGTTGTAGAAAACCATTCACTTACAGCTGTGAAATATGACTGTCACAGGAAGTACATTTTACCCACCAACCAACCCAATACCATCTAAAACCTCACTTAAACTGAACTCTGATTCAATCAGTATAAAAAGGACCACACAAATTTTAGAA
The DNA here is from genome assembly GCA_028533065.1 of Trachops cirrhosus. Taxonomy (NCBI): domain Eukaryota; kingdom Metazoa; phylum Chordata; class Mammalia; order Chiroptera; family Phyllostomidae; genus Trachops; species Trachops cirrhosus. The sequence continues at coordinate 1,927 of JAPYXV010001584.1, read as the reverse complement.
ATAAAGGCCAAGTAATCTCTCTGTTAAAATACATTTTAAAAGTAAAAAAAGCTTCGCCAATACATTAACTTAGTGGCATGACTCAGAAATTCGATTCCATATTGCATATGTCTTACCTAAGTCATTGTTTTTCGTTATAGCATTAGCTGCCCTGGTTCGGGGTCCCTGCTGTGTAAACTGATATCCAAATTTAAGGATATTTGTATTTTCCTCAAGCATCTTGGCCATTTCCAATTCTACAGCCGTCCCCAGCTGCTGCCTCTGGAATAGTTAGAAATAAAGAATAGTGTTAATAAATTAGATCAAAATACTTTTCAAGATAAGACACTGAGGTACATGCTAATTCTGTTGGTCTATTCTTTTAACTAATTGTACATAAAAGAAACAACAATTTTTTAAAGATTTTATTTATTTATTTATTTTTAGAGAGAGAGGAAGGGTGGGAGAAAGAGAGAGAAAAATAACATGCCCCCTACTGGGGACTTCGCCTGTAACCCAGTCATGCGCCCTGACTGGGAATCGAACTGGCGGCCATTCAGTTCACAGGCAGGCAATCAATTCACTGAGCCACACCAGCAGAGGCGAGAAACAAAATTTTAAAGTTTAGTATAGATCATAAAGGTATTAAAATATTGTGAATTACCACAATGAGATACAACGATAATCAAAATGACAGAAAGTAATAAGGGTTGGCAAGAATGTGGAAAAACTGGGACTTTCGGCCAAGATGGAGGCATAGGTAGACACACTGCCTCCTTGCACAACCAAGATAGGGACAATAACAATTTAGAAACAGAATAACAACCAGAACTGACAGAAAATTGAACTGTCTGGCAGTCAGAGAACCAAGGAGTTAAAATAGACATGTTCATCCAGACCAGTAGGAGTGGCGGAGTCGGGCAGCCGGGTGGGGAGGGGTTGCACAAAGGGCAGTGGGACCGGGCGCTTAAGGCATCCTGGGCATGCAAGACCACAGCTGGCAGACCCTAGGCTCGGGGTGGCAACCGGCAGACCCAGCAAGGTGGTGACTGTGAAGCGAGGCAACCCAGGGTCCCAGTGCCGGGAAATAGAGCCTCAGGGCACTGACTGAAAACATCTGTGGAGGCTGAGGGGCAGAGAGAGACTCCCAGCCTCACAGGAGAGTGCTTTGGAGAGATCCACAGGGTCCTAGAAAGTGCACAAGCCCACCCACATGGGAATTAGCACCAGAAAGGCCCAGTTTGCTTACGGGAAGCAGCAGAAGGGATTGAAGTCTGACAGAGAGAGGAGTAAGGGCCATTGTTCCCTCTCAGACCCCGCCCCACACACAGCATCACAACCCAGCAACTGGGCTGCCCCACCCTGGTGAACACCTAAGGCTCCACCCCTCATACGCAACAGGCCCAACCAGGCCAAAAAAAAAAAAAAAAAAAAAAAGGCCCAAATGGAAGAACAGATCAAAGCTTCACAGCAAATACAACTAAGCAACCAAGAGATAGCCAACTTATCAGATGCACAGTTCAAAACCCTGGTGATCAGGATACTCACAGAATTGGTCAAATTTGGTCACAAATTAGATGAAAAAATGAAGGCTACGCTAAGTGAAATGAAGGAAAATGCACAGAGAACCAACAGTGATGGAATGAAAACTGGGTCTCACATCAATGGAGTGGACCAGAAGGAAGAAAAAAATATAAAACCAGAAAAGAATGAACAAATAAGAATTCAAAAAAATGAGGAGAGGCTTAGGAACCTCCAGGACATCTTGAAACATTCCAATATCTGAATTATAGGGGTGCCAGAAGGAGAAGAGGAAGAGCAATAAGTGGAAACTTATCTGAACAAATAATAAAGGAGAACTTCCCCAATCTGGCAAAGGAAATAGACTTCCAGGAAGTCCAGGAAGCTCAGGGAGTCCCTAAGAAGTAGGACCGTAGGAGGAATACAC
>JAPYXV010001583.1:0-13966 GCA_028533065.1 Trachops cirrhosus | reverse complement strand
AGTTGCCTCTATTTCATTTAGCATTCTTTCTGAGGCTTCCTCCTTTCCATTCAGTTGGGATTGTTTCTTTGTCTTATCATTGTTCGTGAGACTCTTCTTGCTAGCCTCCGCTTCTTAAATTGATCTGTTCTGGCTCCCTGTATTTATGGTGTGAACTTCTGTGGTAGAGTGCCTGTGACATTCAGTGGTATAGTGTTTTTCTGGTATCCAGGTGTTCACAGCTTCCACCTACTCTTTTTTGTGATCAGTTGGAGGGGTAAGGCAAAGTGGCTTAAGACAGCAAGATAGTATACTATGACCTTTACAATAGCAGCAAGTAGAGAAGAGATAGGAGATCCTTTGACTGTGTATAATGTTAACTGTGTTTTTCCACCCCACTAGCCACTTAATAGAAATGATGGAAGAAGATAAACCTCTTGCTGGGATGGAAAGTATTGTCAGTTGGATCTAGAACACAGTGAGGTTGTGAGAGGTCTGGTTCTGAGGTAGGGTGAGAGTAAAGAATAGTTAATGAGTGTAGTGTGTGAGAGAATAAAGTTAACCGCTATAGTAATAGAATTCAGGAAACTGAGAAGCGGGTAAGGTCTGGGAGGGATGTTACTTAGTATTTACAATTGTATGGGATAGCTATTTTTTACAGTAATATTAGAGTAACAATCATATGACTGTATCTACTAGATGTAGATAGTAAGAATAGGAAGTATGGAGCCTTGAGAAGTGTACTAATGTAACACAAATGAAGGACAGTTAATTAGCTATACACTATCAATGAGATAATAGGGGAAACCTATTAAAAGATACATTATAACTAGCCCAGCAAAGAAGACTATACCAAAAGAAGAGGAATACTAAAATACTATTTCAATAAAAAGTGTACAGGAAATGAAATAATAATACAGATATGCTATTACTTGCAGGTTCAAAAAAAATTTAAAAAATGAAGGCAATGGGCAGGAGATGGAATGAAGAGATAAATTTGGAAAGAAAGGGAGAAGGATCAACACTAGAAAGAAATAGAAACATAAGGAATTGAATGAAATAACAATAATAAGAATTAAAAAATGAAAAGTTTCTTAATAAAAAAATCAAGCAAAAAAAAAAAGAAAAAATCAAAACAAAAAACAAAAACAAATACGAAAAAAAAAACCCTTTGTTGGGTTCAAACTGGCCAAACCAGTTTTCCTGGTTTTGCTGGCTAGAGCAGACTTAGGGGCTAATGCCGTGGCTTTTCCCCGCTTCCTGTTCAGAGCTGGGTCAGCCTCTGTTGCACTGTCCCCAGGTCCAGCCTCTTCGGCCCAACACCCCAGGCACCAATCTGTGAACTCCCAAGTACCCCCTCCGGAGCCCACCACAGAGTGCCCGGGCTCGAGCCCCTTCCAGGTTCACGGGTGTGTACTCTGTGGATTCTGAGGGGCTTGAACTTCCACCGAATTCCCGGCCCGAGCACCGAGGATCCCACAGCATACTCGCGCTTTTTCTATGCTCACGGCTGTAGGCACCAAGCCATTTACCCAGAAAATAACTCTCTCTGGGTTGGGGTGCCCACGCAAGGTCCGGCCATCTTTGACTCCACTGGCTGGGCCGTGATCTTCCCCAAAGCCAGGTCCGCGGTCCCCCGGATCAGCACTGCTCCATCCTTGTTTGGCCAGGGAGGGAGCGGTTGACCCAGCTCCCCCACCCTGAGAGCCCTGCGGCAGCCTCCGGAGCTCTGGGTCTGGGGCTGCAACCTCCCTGCTCCCCAAGTTGATCCCTGGGCCATTATTATCCTGCAGTGGTCTCCTTACGGTCTGGTCTTTCAATGTCCGCTACAATTTTGATTTCCTATTTTCATGTATGCTGTGATGATCCTCCGTAGGATTTGTTCTAGTCCTCTGTAGTATGGCTAGGTTTTCCTGCCATTTGAAGAGGGAGGTGGCGTGTGCTCCCTCCTACCATGCCGCCATCTTCGAAAAACAGAAATGTCTTAATATTAATATTTTTTGTATGAATGACTGGCTGAATCAAGCAAGCAAGCAAATAAACTCTGACAATATGGGTTCAAAGGGAATGTTTTCTCATGATGCTATGTGGCAGGATTATTTTTTACTTCCTGTTTTCCTGGAGACTGACACATACCAAGGCTCAAGTAACAGAAGGAGACATTTGGCAAAGCAACAAAGGTTGTGCCATCATAGCCCATACAATATACAGGGTTGGGCACAAATAATGCCCCTTTTTATTACAAAATATTTTATTTCAAAATCATAAGCCTGTAATTCTGTAATATAACAGTATCACACTCAAGTACACCATATGACATTTAGGTGAAATGTTCAAAGTAAAAATATAAATTATTTCATCCATATTATTACCCTACCAATCACACTCAAGCAGGTCTTACATCTGCTAGACCCTGTATATTGAGGGGGCCATGCTGGGAGTACAGTAGTTTTTATGGTTTGGTAGATATCCTTTCTGCAGTATCAATCCCACCCACTCTACCTCTGCTCCTCCATGAAAATACAATGATTGGAACTCAGAAGAAGAAGAAGGACTCTACAGGAGAGATTCTGAGGGGTTAATGGAACCCAAAGGGGTATGGGGGGAAGGAAAGAAGAAAAAGAAAGCCTGAAAGAAAACAGTTCTGTTCCCAGGTGGGTGAATGAATTCCATCATTTATCTACTCACAAAAGCTACACTCTCAGGGTCATCTAGAATCCTTTCTTAAACTTCCTCCTTTCCTTAACTATCAGTTATAATCTGTTCTACCTCTGAAATTTCCTCTTTTTCCCACCCAATTTGGTCCACTTTCTACTACTATATATTATGCCCCAAGAGTCACTTACTCCAAACCTTGTGATGGCCTTTTAACTGTTGTCTTGGCTACAGTTTTACTTTTTCCAACTAGTCATCCATACTGCAGCTACAGCGAGCCTTCCAAAGCATATATCTGGATATATCATCTCTCTACTCTAATCAGGTCACAATCCCTTATTTCTTAGTGTGGGCAATTAGAATATGTTATAATATTACCTCAACTTTTCTCTAGCCTCTAAGTCCAGGGATACCATGGATTCCCTAACACTCCTTGTTTTCATATGCTTTTTGCCTTTGCTGTATTGTTCTTTTGCAAGGAATATACTTTCAGGTACAAAAAATGGCCACATCCAGTATCTACTTTATAAATCCATCTTGGTTTCTTTAAACACTTGTTTTTTCCCACTAGTGTGTATAGTTTTCATGTTCAGGCTTGTACGTGATTATTATAAGCTCTCTGTCTCCCCCAATAGATTGTGGGTACCCTGATGGCCATTAAGGTGCTTTATTAACCATTGTTTATCGGTATAGGACGAGACTGTGAGAAGACAATCAAGTAGTTTTCAACTTGAAAAATTATTTCTTTCTCTTCTTTGTCTTCCATTATTTATGTCTTTGCTGGTTTGACCCCCATCATAGAAGAGAATATTTTTCCTCCATAATTCCCTCTGTTACCATATATTGTCAAATAAATTAAAACATTGCTTTTAGTATTAAGCAAGTTGTCACTCTGAGCCCAGTGAAATTTCTAAGGTACTGGTAGCTTCATAAATTTATTGTAAAATCTATACTAGGACATGTTTGGATTTCAGGGCTAACACTGAGGATTGTCTGCTCAAGATACTCTGCTTAGGTTGAGATCAAGCAAGAAATTCCTTTTTTCCCTTAGGGGTGGAAAATATCTTCCATACTCTACCCTTTCTCTGAGCAAACCCGCTCTAGTTTTTACATTTTCAAACTCCTAGGTATATTGGGCAGAACATTGCCTTGTCCTTTAAACAGGGACTTACAAGCACTTACATAGCAAAGGTAAGAAGACATGTACAGGTGATTCTCTGAAGCAGTGGAACCCAAGCACATACAAGGGGAGACTCCCCAAAACCAGAATTTATTTATTAAAATTGTGTATTTATTCTCACATATTTAAACTTCAGTCACCTTCCAAGTACTCTCCATTTGTTGCAATACACCTATTGAGACTTTTTTCCACTGCTCTACATTTAAACTCATTGATTTTGATGCCTTTTAGTGCTTCTGCTGTTTCTTATTTCACCTGTTCCACAGTGGCAAAACGTTTCCCTCTGAGGGCTTTCTTCACCCAGGCAAACAAAAAAAGTTGCACAAGGTGAGATCAGGTGAATAGGGAGGGTGGGGCACAGGAGTCATGCTGTTTTGGATCAAAAACTGCTGAACACTCAGCACAGTGTGGGCAGGTACACTCATAAATCACCCATCATGAACTGGGCAAACACATTAAAAGAGTCTTCAAAAAAATTCACTGAAGCCAAACACAGTCTCTTATAACAATACCAGTTGGTACACTGATGCAAATGGGTTCCTAGAACACTCATGTAGTGGGGAAAGCCTGTACTACAAAGGGGCCCATCCTCCAGAAGATAATTTTGGGGGTCTTGGGGGTCCCTCATGTATATTAAATATGGAAGGCACTGGGGAAAATGATAGGACATAAAATCACATTTCACCAATGGGCTTGTTACGGTCTTCACTTAATAGTCTTAGAATCAATTTTGAGTAAGAGTGTGAGAAGAGTTTTGAGTAAAATTTTCTTTCTTCTTGGTGATAGTATTTTAAAGATCTACAATTCCAGTTGGGAGTCCTAGATACCACAGAGGCAGCAGAGGATGCTTTGTTTCCAAGGCTAACTCACAAAATACCATAGTCATCTAAAGGAGAAAGTCTCTAGACCACTGGATGCATATTGGTGGTTTGCAGATGTGATTTACTTGATATATGCAGTGTTTGTAACTTTTAACATTATTTGCCAATATTTAAAATTTGGGAAATGTTATATAAAATTCCAGATTTGTTTATTTATTGTGTTTATTGTTTATTTGTTTATTAAAACTGAAAGTTCAATAGGTTCTGTGTTTGAAGACATGCAGTAAGTGTGCTACTGGGAAATGCAGTGATGCATTAAGCAACAAACCTTCTAATGAATCAAAATATTTTATAGATGCTAGACTTATTAAAATTTTTTATTAATCACAGCAGAAATTTTATGTTGAACTAGAAATATTTCTGTCAGTGTATTGAAGAAATAACTGAAACCAAACAGGGCATATTATATGAAAAATTTAGATTTCATGTGTTATTTTCTTTTGTAGGTTATGAGAATACAAATATAAAAATACCATAGAGTTCTTTATATATATAATATATAATATATATAATGATATATATAAATCATATATATATTTTATGATTTTAATGAGAATTTTTATGTGAATGAAGACTTTTGGCATATTTCCCATTACAAGCACATTAGGAAATGGTTTCCTTTGATATATTAAAAAAGTCCAAAGAAGTGTAATATAAACATATCACAATCAGTATGTGTGAGTAAGGGTTAATGTCAGATGGTATGAAATGTATATCCAAGTTGCAAGGTTTTGTAGGGACACAGTTTATATTTGTTCACTGGTAAATTCACTAGAAATTATTCATTCTGTGGTAAAATGTTTAGATAGAGCATATTATGGACATAACAGATGCCACCATGAAATGGAAATCCTCCACTGACTTTAACAACAGCCAAAAACATGGATGAAATGGGTGAACAGTATACTGGTCAACTTCCCTTTATGAGCCTAGGTGCCAGAGTTAGGGCCAGATGCTCATCTCAAGTATAAAACCCACAGTGCAAAGAGTCAGTCCATGTCTGGAAAGAAAAGGAGTCTCTCTTTTCCTTTGAGATACTAAAATCAAATAGCTTCACCCTTCATCCCCAATCCATTCCCCTTACCTACACACCTATTAAAAGTAACCTGTACTAAATTCTGTACTTGACATTGGAATTCTTAATACAAGAGCTGACATTAACAACCTGGTACGGAAAAAAAAAGGTGGCAGGTTTATGTTTTGCAAATCAGAGCGGTAATGTGTTTTAAAAGAAAATAATAATTATTAGTTGCTATTTCAATTTCAGAATTTTTATGTTTTTAATTTAAAATATTCCTAGTATGGGAAAAGAAAAATATTTTTTCTTTATCTCATATGGTTACCCTATAATTAATTAAAGAAAAATCATTACATTTCTGACAGTTAATTTTTCTTACAACTAAACTGATTTACTCATTTAAGGTATTTCTCTAGTTCCTGTAGGTATTTAAATTTGTGATAACTACATTAGATAATATTTTATCCATCCCTTCCTTTGTCCCTACTCTCTAGACTCTAAGAGAAGGAAAAGTTTAACAATTTATTGACTGTCCAAAAGACTGTGAGTCATTGAAAGAAGAGACCACTTTGGTACTTTCTGTAATAATCTGTAGTAGTTATACAATGATTATTAGATGGATGGATAAATGTACTTCAGTTGAAGACAGAGCAACTACCCAAACTCTTTTGGGATGGAAATTATATTTCAATCTCATGCACATTTAGTATCAAGGATAATCATTTTTCTTTCCCTTCAACTTCTCCTCCTTGACCCTTTTCTGCCTTAGATGCGTATACAACAGCTGAAGTGGTTTATTCCTGGACTCTTGGGAAGAACAAATCTGTGGAAGTAGCACAGGATGGCTCTCGCCTAAATCAGTATGACTTGCTGGGCCACGTTGTTGGGACAGAGATCATCCGCTCTAGTACAGGTATTTATTTTATTTAACAAGCATTTTTGTAACCTGTACCACATACCAGTCACTATTCTAAGTGTTTATAATAATTTATGTAATCCTCAAAATAGATTTATAAAGAAACTGAGGCATAGAGATATTCAGTAGTGTATCCCATGGCAAAGTTATGTAATGTCAGAGCCAAGATCTGAATCTGTGCAGATTGGCTCCCAAGCCCATGCTTTCAACCGCCATGCCCTGCTGTCTCTTGGAGAGTGGATTAAAAGGTCAAAGAAATTAGGACTGAACTGTAGCAGAAGAGAAGGCAGATGGAATGAATCCTAAAGGTTTCATAAAGACATTTGCTTAACTCCACCAATGCTGAGGTGACAAGTTATTAACACCAAGAGAATCTAGGTACACATCCAGGAAGTCCAGGGATGAGCCATGAATTCTTTTATTTTGTACAGATTTTATTTATTTAATTTTAGATAAAAGGGAAGGGAGGGAGGAGAAGAGGGAAAGAAACATCAATGTGAGAGAGAAACATCAATCAGCTGCTTCTCACACATGCCCCACAGGGAATGAACTTGCCACCCAGGTATGTGCCCAACCAGGAACTGAACCGGCAACCTTTGACTTTGCAGGATGATGCCCAACCAACCAAGTCCACTGGTCAGGCCTGTAATTATTTTCTTAAATAAACCACTCATCTCAGAAACAAGTCTGTCTGGCAAAGCTTGCCAGGTCCAATCAATGGCTCATCCTTGGATATTTATTAATAGAACATAAGAACACGTTCTGTAGCCTTAAATTCCTATTTAGAAACTGAATATCTATTTAGAAACTGAAAAGATTCAGGGGCCTGAGAAAGGAGAAATCCTCATTCCTGACTAATCTTAGGGTATTTGGAAAAATGAATATCTTATTCATCTTTGAATGAGTATATCTTAGGGCCCACATATCCTACATTACTTTTTACCATGGAGGGATAAGAGTTTTCAACACTTGTCTCCATGTAAGATCTCTGAATCCACAATTATAAATGAGTTAGGGTATTCTTGTCCTTATATTTCATTATCTGGACACTGCTGATCCCTCTCCTTGTGATGTTACAATATGTCATTTTGTCTATGTCATGTTCTCCTACCCCTGGACCAGAAGAGGTTACCTAAAAACATCAGTATTTGAAGTGGACTTAAAGGACAACAGGATTTAGAGATTTGGTATTTGGTATGGGGAAAGGCTATACTTGAGAAAGACAATACAACGGTGTCAGAAAAGTAGAGGTACATGAGATCATGACCTGGTGGAGAAGCTGGAGAAGATAGAAAGTCTGGGGCCTCAGGTATGTGGGCTGCCCTCCTCAGAGAGGATTCTGGGGTCCCGTGTGTGGAGTCAGTAGTGGCTGGACCAGGCTGAGTGGCTAGACAGATACTATGTATATGGCTGGCCTGAGTCCAGTGTCCCCTCCTTCCAGCCAGTGCAAGTCAGCCACTGATGCCAAGTGCCTGACTTTTAAGGAAGTGTACAGGTGCCAGTGGGGGTGTGCCTGGGCCACCTGCACCCCAGCACTTTGCTCCAAGGAGCACTCCAAGCCATGGAGCATAGGGTCAGCAGGGCTACTGTGTGGTGCAGCTCAGATTCTGGCTGAACCCTCCACCCTCTAGAAGTGTTGGAAATGTGGCCTGGGGCCAGTTGCCCAACCTCTCTGGGCTGCTTTGCTCATGGTGAAGCAGGAATGACAGTACACTTACTGTCTGCTAGTTGCTGACCTGCTGCTGGGCTTGCATGTCTTGATCTCTGGACTAGACGCCTGCCTTGTTAGCATGCTCGAGACCCACATCTTGGGGCCCCATGGAAAGGTAGGGCCAAGGCCTCCATCCTGGTACTCAGGTCTTCTTGTACCTTCACTTCCAATATCCAGGCTCAGAGCACCCCCTTCCCCACAGTCTCCTTTTCCCTGGGAACAGTGCTAAATAGTGTGGGTGTGGGGCAGGGAGGGAGGTGAGGTGAGGAGGTTGGGGGGGAAGATGCCTGAGGATGGGGAGTTGTCTTCAGCACCTGTAAAGTGCATTCCTTCTGTCCTACTGTGCCCCTTGCCTTTGTGAGGGAAGCTAGCCTCCTGCTCCCTGGGGTGTTTCTGCATTGTGCCGCTGGGGCAGCTGCTGCTGTGACCTCCTGACTGAGATCAGGCTGAGGTCAGACCCTAAACATACCATCTGGTGGCTCCCCACACTGAGCTTGTGAGCAGAGGACTTAGGCTCCTGGAGGAGGCCATGTGTGCCAGAGACGAGGTTCTGCACAGTGTGGCACAGCACAGGTGGCCCCAAGATGCCCAGGACATTGTCCTCCCCTCCCCCTACCCACTCCTGGAATGTCCATCTAGCCAGAGGGAAATAATTCCCAGGGCCATTGTAATTGCATGCATGTACTCTCCTCACATCCAGTCCCTCCTTGGCATTTCTCATCTAGTATCAGTTTAGCTATCCAAGTAGCCCCAGCTCCCCCTTCATTTGCTTAAATAACTGTTTGTTTAGTCTTTATCATACAGGCAATACACATTCATGAAAATTAGAAATACAGAGAAGCAAAAAATAAAAATTAAAATATTATTTAATTCCACCATCTGAAAAAAATAGTGGAATCTTCTTAGAAGATTTTGGTACATTAACTGATTATTGGACTTTTTGGTTTATAACCCTTAAGAATGTTCCCCTTGCAATTTTTACATAATTGGGGCCACATTATTGATACTGTTTTATGCTATTTTTAGTTAATTTTATATCATAAGCATTTTTCTTATCGATAAATGTACACATAAGTTAATAATATTTTTAATTGAGATATAATTGAAATAGCATTATATTAGTTTCAGGTATACAACATGGTGATTGGATATTTGTATATATTGCCAAATGATTGCCATAGTAAGTCTAGTTAATATCCATCACCATATATATTTACAAATTGTTCTTTCTTATAATGATAACTTTTAGGATCTACACTTTTAGCAACTTTGAAATAAGCAATACAGGATTATTAACTACAGTTATCATGCTGTACATTACCCCAGGATTTATTTATTTTATAACTGGCAGTTTGTACCTTTAGACCTCCTTCACCCATTTCACACACTTCCTCCTCCTCCCCCCCAAACACTCCTGTCTCTGACAACCACCAATCTCTTCTTTGTATCTATGAGCTTTTGTTTGTGTGTGTGTGTTTTGTAATAGATTACACATATAAGTGAGATTATACAATATTAGTCTTTCTCTGTATGACTTATTTTACTTAGTATAATGCTCTCAAGGTCCATCATGTCATCATAAATGGCAAGATTTTCTTGTGTTTATGGCTGAATAACATTCTATTGTATATATGTGCTACATCTTCTTTATCCATTCGTCTATCCATGGACACTTAGGTTGCTTCTATACCTTGGTTATTGTAAATAATGTTTCAGCGTATATGGGAGTGCATATATCTTTTTGAGTTAGTGTTTTTTGTTTTCTTTGGATAAATACCCAGTAGTAGAATTGCTGCATCATATAGTTGTTCTATTTTTAATTTGGGGGGGACTCCCATATTGTTTTACATAGTGGCTGCACCAATTTATATTCCCACCAACAGTGCAGAAAAGTTCCCCTTTCCCCACATCCTCACCAATACTTGTTGTTTCTTGTTAGTTATAAATAGTAATATTTTAATATTTGAGTAGACATATATTAATTGTTACCTGTTTTAGTTACTTTAAATTTAAAAAGAAAAGCCTCCTTCAAGGCCACAGCATTCTTGATAAATGTTGTTATCACTGGGAATTGAAACTCAGTAAAATATCTTCATTTTAATGACCTCATATATGTGAATCATAACCCATTTAACCAATTATTTACTATTATTTTCTGTGTTTCAATGTTAAATCAACACTGTGTAGACCATTCTCTATATAATATTTTGTTCCTGTGTAATTATCTGCTTAGGATAGAGATAGAATTATCGAGATTGTTATTTAATAAAGTAGCCACATTTACAAAATTTTAGTACATATTGACAACTTGTCGTTCTAAAAGGTTAAATATTTCACATTGCCATTATCAGTGTATAAGCATGCCCATTTCCCTTCACTGTTGGCAATGTATGTGTCACTGGTTGACTTATGTCCCCTTATATGTTGAAGTTCTGATACTTAGTACCTCAAAATGTGACCTTATTTGAAAATAGGGTCATTGCAGATATAATTAGATTACATCTCAAATTATTTTAAAAACATGGTACAATGTACATCAGTAAAAGGTAATTTAATATATTAAAATGTATTTGCACAATTAAATACTCTGTAAGAAGTACTGAGGAAGTTCTTTATGTTACTGTTCATTGGAAATATCTGCAGGATATATTGTTGAGTGACAAGAAGCAAAGCACAGAACACTGAAGAGTAGAGGGATATATGTTCACTTAGGGATAATATTTCTAGAAATTTACACAAGAAAATGTTAATTGCAGTTAAAGGAAGGAGAAATGAGGTGGATGGTTTAGGGCAGCTATGAGAGGGAGATTTTGCTGTATACCATTTGATACTTTTTGATTTAGATACCATATAAGTATTATTATATCACATATATGTATATTATTTTTATGTCATTATAAATTATGGATATTCCTTTCTGAATTCTCAATATGCTACTCTATGTACAGAATTGGGTGCAGCATATTAATGGGAAACTGGGCCAGGGACAGACCTATAATTCATGGAAGTTCTATTTTGTATGAGTAGTTTTCTCGAATGCTGTCAGTCCTCAGTATGAAGTAATTCTAAGAGGGCTCCTGCTCTTTGCTCCAGATTCAAACATGTTAAATAAATGAATAAAATTCCTTCAAATATGTGGCTAGTTGTTCACACCATTCCCTATTTCAGCACTGATTACATTTTCCCTCATTTGGAAAATTACTGCATTAATTTTCTAAGAGGAGAATTTGGATGTATGATCTTATTCTTCCATCTTTCCTAGAAATTTGACCATTTGTTAGAAAAAGTATATTACTGTCATTGTATATATTATTTCTTTAGACATGTAGCCTAGGTAAGTAAAGACAAAGCAGAAAATAAGAGAATGAAAGAAACAAACAAGTTAGAGAGATGAGGATAAAAAGACTACAGAAGGTAAAAAGTTCAAAGAACACAGATAGTTGGAAGAACACTGAACGTGAATTTAAGAAAATATATCCACTCACTTAGTATGAGTTAATTTGCCAAGCTCTTGAAGAAACCTCTTGTGTCTCTCACAGCCTTAGAAACTGGTTAAATTGTGGATGTATTTACATTGTATTCTCAAATATTTCACACTTAACACAGATGGACCATAGTAGAATGTAGTGTAAAGGTAGGAGAAAATTCCCCAAACCACTGAAAGGCTCATCCTTCATAATAAGACACAGAGAGAGGCAGCAATAGAGGCAAGAAGAGGAGGAATAAATATGATCCACTTTATGAAAATATATATAGTTATTTAAAGCATTAATTTGATAAGCTGTTCTGTATTTCTGATCCATAGATAATAATTAGTGAATACATACACATTATATGTTTCGTATTGTACCCTTGATATTTGTACCTTTGATATTGCATGTTTTGTATTGCACTCTTTATATTTCATACACAACACAGATAGTACTTAGTAATCTTAATAAGCTGAGACACAAGAGAACTTGGAAAAAATCTTATCTGATCAAAGCTTCAGTCCCCACTTGGCAGAGAAGAAGATGCAATGAGACATAAAGTATCAGAGTTGTATTTAACAAAATCTATTCAGTTAATTGATACAATGAATTTATTTGCTAAGCTTTCTTCACATCTACTTGTAATTTTCCCCACAGAAAGTATCTAGGCTATGAATATGTATGGATGTGCTAGAGTAGCTTTCCATTATCTCTTTGTCTATTCCACAGTGGACTCAGTTTGCAGTACCAGGTCACAAATGGGAAATCTTCCCAACAGAGTAAAAAGCTTGTTATCACTAAGGAGAATTCTTTTTGCTTCTGCCCCACCTCCAACTTTATTAAGGTATAAGTGAAAAATAAAACTGTATATACTTAAGGTTTACAGTGTGATTATAAATATAAATATAAATAAATATTAATATTAATATTAATATAAAATCACAACAATCCATTATCACCTCATAACTATCTTTGTGTGCATGTGTGATGAGAACATTTAAGTTCTACTCTCAGAAAATTTTAAGTAAAAATACAGTATTATTAACCTTAGTCATCATGCTGTATATTAGATCCCTAACATTTATTGATCTTAAAACTGAAAGTTTGTACTTTTTGATCAACATCTCCCCACTTTCCCTACCTCTTAGTCCCTGGAAATCACTCTTCTACTCTTGGTTTGTATGAATGCAACTTTTTTTATTTTCCTTTTCTTTTTTAAAATATATTTTATTGATTATGCTATTACAGTTGTCCCATTTTTCCCCTTCACTCCCCTCCTCCCTGCACACCCCCTTCCACCCACATTCCCCCCCTTTATTTCATGCCCATGGGTCCTATGTATGAGTTCTTTGGCTTCTACATTTCCTATACTATTCTTACCTTCCTTCTGTCTATTTTCTACCTACCATCTATGCTACTTATTCTCTGTACCTTTTCCCCCCTCTCCCTCTCCCCTGTTGATAACCTTCCATGTGATCTCCATTTCTGTGGGTCTGTTCCTGTTCTAGTTGTTTGTTTAGTTTGCCTTTATTTTTGTTTTAGGCGTGGTTGTTAATAGCTGTGAGTTTGCAGTCATTTTACTGTTCATATTTTTATCTTCTTTTTCTTAGATAAATCCTTTTAGCATTTCATATAATAAGAGCTTGGTGATGATGAACTCCTTTAATTTGACCTTATCCGAGAAGCACTTTATCTGCCCTTTCATTCTAAATGAAGCTTTACCTGAGAGAGCAATCTTGGATGTAGGTCCTTTACATGACTTGAAATACTTCTTTGCAGCCCCTTCTTGCTTGTAAGGTCTCTTTTGAGAAATCAGCTGACAGTCTGATGGGAACTCCTTTGTAGGTTACTGTCTCCTTTTCTCTTGCTGCTTCTAAGATTCTCTCCTTGTCTTTAATCTTGAGTAGTGTAATTATGATGTGCCTTGGTGTGTTCCTCCTTAAGTCCAACTTCTTTGGGACTCTCTGAGATTCCTGGACTTCCTGGAAGTCTATTTCCTTTGCCAGATTGGGGAAGTTCTCCTTCATTGTTCAAATAAGTTTTCAATTTGTTGCTATTCCTCTTCTCCATCTGGTACCCCTATTATTTGGATGTTGGAATGTTTAAAGATGTCCTGGAGGTTCCTAAGCCTTTCCTCATTTTTTTTCTTTGAATTC
>JAPYXV010001582.1:0-13966 GCA_028533065.1 Trachops cirrhosus | reverse complement strand
TCTCCATGAGTCAGTTGGGTGGGCTAGGAATACAGACCCAGAGCTTGCATTACATTATTTGCAGTGGTACTTGAACTCATCTCACATCTCTAATTATTTTTCATAATTGATTTTTTCCTTTAGGGAGAAGAATTTGGTAGTGTCTGTCTACCTTTAGGCATTTACGCTTCAAAAATAAAATTGTTTGATTTTTGATGAAAAAAAAAAAAAAAAGAAAACTCCCAAAGAAATGCTAGCTTTATTGTTATTAGCAGACAGACACCTAAAGCTAAGGTACTTAGGGGTCCTGCAGAGCTTTGCCTGGCTAGTGATCTTTTCTGCAACCCAGCTTTTGAGAAGCTGAGGAATTCTATGGTGCCTACCCAGAAAAATGCACTATTTTGCATGATAACACATACAATTTCAGAGGCCCCTGGTCCTCCAGCTGAGAATTCCCAATCTGGTTTAACTCCCTCAGTCCATGAATTGTAAGGGCCCCTGGATAAGCAAAATGACTTACAAGTAAGCAACATTCATTGTGGAAGCTGAAGTTGGATTGCTTTTGGTGAAGAGAATAGCTGGAGAGGAAAAGGGGATAGATAGTAGGTGGAGAACACTTTTTGGGTAGGTTTGATAGGGGACTTAAGAGTTGGAAAATTTTAGTTTAAGTAATAGCTTATAAGTTTAGTAATCAATGTATGTAAAAGCTTTTGTTCTAGGAACTGAAGGTGTGACCCACCCTGACTCCAGGAGACCGTAAGTACTTCCACCTTTGTTCCTCAGGAGGAATGCAAGCAATTCAAGATGATATCTGAACTATTGTACTCCAGGGTGAGATGACCACCACCCAGGATACAGCTAAAGACCACTGCCCAGGGCGAGAATGTTGAAGTTGTTTTTTTAATCCAATTAACTTTTCACTGAATTTCAAAACCCCTCACCACACCTTGTTTATTCCCTGCTATAAAATCCTTGGCCTGGAAAGAAAAGACAAGATGATCTGTTACGGTATGAACCTGACATCTTCTCAGATCACCAGCCACCTGAATAAAGCACTCATAAAGGTTCAATCCTCGTCTCTGCTTATTGGGTTTGGTAGTGACTGGCTGCCAGAAATCTGGTGTCTTTTCCGGTTTCAGGTTGGCTACAAAAGGGATAGAGAGAGAACCTACTTTACCTAGAAGAATGTCCTGGTTTTAAAACATGTACTGGATTCTTTGACAGTTCTCCTACTCCCCTACATCTTAACTATTGGAACATGGTAGAAGTGATATTGTACTTGTTTCTGGACTCAGAACTTAGGAAACTGGTACAAAAAGAGAAAGGAAAGAAAGAAACTGGTACCTTCTACTTTCTGTCTCAGACACTCACTCTTGAGCTAAGTCACAATGCTGGGCAGAAGGCCAAGCAGCCTGTGGAGAGGTCTGTGCGGGGAAGAACTGAGCCAGCTGAGCCTCAGCTGACAGCCAGAGTTAACTTGCCAACCTGAAGTAGACCCTTCAGCCCCCTAGTTGAGCTGGCCTGTGGTGCAACATAGAGCGGAAGTGACGTTCCCTGATCTAAATTGCAGAGTTGTGGACAAAATAAGTAATTGTTAAGTCTTGGAATTTTGGGATAGTTTGTTATACAGCAGTAAGTAACTCATACAAAGAGGGAGGTGAGTCAAGGGAGAGGATTTGTTTATACATTTGCTTGCTTGTCTTTATAATGGAAGAGGCTTGAGAATGTATATATTGAAAGGAACCGCTGTACTCAGAGGACTTTGCCCTAAGGCCTCTGTTTTCTAAGTGAGGTAGGAGGTCCTTCCCTTGGGGTGATAGGGTTGGGAGCATGAAGGAGGAGTCATGGAAGGTTAGAATAGATGTCACAGGGACTGAAGGAGTCTCTAACTAGGTGTGTGAAAAGGCTGCCAGCTATCATGAAGGTGGGGAACAGGAATATATAGTAAATAAGTCATCCGGGGAAGGGGTCCTGGAGAAACTGGCTTTTGAGCTGGACCTAAAAGGATGAGTGGGAATTTGGCAGCAAAAGGGGCAGTGTGGGAAGGAGAGGTTGAGTAAAAATAAAGAGAAATGGAAATGAATGACCTATTTGGGAGTTATGCATTTACCCTTTAAACAGTTATTTATTGAACCTCTATTATGTGCCAGGCACAACACTAGCATCCAGGTGTTTGGGGATGAGGATACATTTGTGACAAAGACCAAAAGTCCCTGCCCATGTAAAGCTCCCAGTCTAAGGCAGATACAAAGAACAAGTTGAAAGACTAACAGATACAATAATTAAGAATTGTAAAAATGGTGATGGAAGACTTGACTTGGGGTGGTGAACACACAATATAATATACAGATGATACACTATGCAATTGTACACCTGAAACCCATATAATTTTATAGCCCAATGTCACCCCAATAAATTCAATAAAAATGAGAAAAAAACAATTTTGATACCTGTGGTGAAGGAAACAAAGGGTTGTGATACAGGATCAAGAGGGGAAATCTCCTTTAGATGAGGTGTCAGGGTGCTTCCCAAATAAGTGCCATTTAAACTGAGCCATGGGTGATAGGGAGTGCCTGGGGAAGGAGCTGGGGTGGTTCCAGGCAGGGGAAGGCATGTGCAAAAGTCTGAAGCAAGAGCTGGCAGGGAAAATTGAAGAGGCAGCAAGGGGCCAGGTGTTCCTGCTGCCAACTTTGCAGATCTGCTTAGGTAATTTTATTCCCAGTGCAATGAGAAGCTACTGAAGATTTAAAACAGGGGGATCAGACCATCTAATTGAATTTTAAGAAGATTCCTGCCTCTAAAGATGCTTAGAGGGATAGTAGTGGAAACATATTTTTAAAAGAACAAGTTTTCATTCATTTTACTTCTTAAAAAATACCTAGAGAGTTTTGTTGTTATTTTATAGTATCCATTTGAATAAAACTTTGGAAACTCCTGAGAGAATCAAAATTTTCACAAATGAAGAGGTGTGCCATGTTCTTGGAAAAAAACTCAACATCATAAATATATTAGTTCTCACTAAATTAATCTAAATATACCACAAGGGAGAGGGTAGGGGAATGGGAGGAAAAAGGGAAGGGGAATTAAGAAGTACAAACTTGTCTTGGTTCGTGTGGCTCAGTTGGTTGGAGTGTTGTCTGTAAACTGAAGGGTCCCAGGTTCGATTCCCCATCAGGGCACATTTGGTTCCTGGTCAGGGCTCATATGGGAGGCAACCAATTGATGTTTCTCTCTCACATCGATGTTTCTCTCTCTCTCTCCCTTCCTCTTTCTCTAAATTAATAAACATTTTTAAAAAAAGTACAAAATGACAGTTATAAAATAAGTCATGGGGATATAACATGCAGCATAGAGAATAATATCATAATAACTATGTGAGGTGACAAATGGTTATTAGATTCTTTGAGATGATCACTTTGTAAGGTATATAAATGTTTAATCACTATGTTGTACACCTGAAAGTAATATAATATTGTATGTCAACTATAATTTAAAATAAATTAAAAGTAAATAAATACCACAATCCCAATAAAGATATCAAGGGGATTTTTTTCTGGGAACATGTCAAGCTGAATCTAAAGTTTGTATGGAAAAATAAGCAAGCAAGAATAGCTAGGAAAATTTTGAACAGAAAGAATGTTGAAGGGAGATTGTCTTACTAGATATTAAACCATAGTATTGGACTGCAGGAATTGAAACTATAGCACTGATGCCTGTAAAGACATACAGATCAAAGAATAAAAATAGAAAGTAGAGAAATAGGCTCAAATACATACAGACATTTAGCATATAATAAAGTAACATTTTTAAATTGGAAGCAATTTGGATTGTTCAATAATGATTTTAGGACCACTGAGTAGCTATCTAGAAAAAATAAAATTACCCTGGCTGGTGTGGCTCAGTGGACTGAGCAGCGGTGGATGGAAGGGTCGCCGGTTTGGTTCCCAGTCAGAGCACATGTGGGGGTTGCAGGCCAGTCCCTGCGTGGAGACTGGGGCCTTGTGAGAGGCAACTGATCGATGTTTCTCTCTCTCTCTCTCCTTTCCCTTCTCTCTAAAAAGAAATAAATAAAATATTTAAAAAATAGAAAAAACTAAAATAGATCCCAACTTAACCTTTTAATATTAGAATGAGTTCTTGTTGGATCAAGATTTTTTTTAAAGATTTTATTTGTTTATTTTTTAGAGAGAGGGGAAGGGAGAGAAAAACAGAGGAAGAGAAACACCAGTGTGTGGTTGCCTCTCACGCGCCCCCAACAGGGACCTGACCCACAACCCAGACATGTGCCCTGACTGGGAATCTAAGCATCCACCCTTTGGTTCACAGGCTAGTGCTCAATCCACTGAGCCACACCAGCCAGGGCTTATTCTTTTTTAATAAAGATTTTATGTATTTATTTTTATAGAGTGGGGAAGGGAGAGAGAAAGAGAGGGAGAGAAACATCTACATGTGAGAGATGTTGCCTCTTGCACGCAACCAACTGGGGATCTGGCCCACAAACCAGGCATGTGCCCTGACTAGAATCGAACCAGTGACCTTTCAAGATACATCTTGCCTCTCTCACGCCCCCAACTGGGGACTGGGTCTACAACTCAGGCATGTGCCCTGTCTGGGAATCGAACTGGTGACCTTTTAGTTCACAAGCCAGCACTCAGTCCACTGAGCCACACCAGCCAGGGCACTAACTCATTCCTAAAAGAGATGGAAATTAAAAGTAAAATAAATGACCATATTTGATTTATAAGGTTAATAAGGATCAAAAAGTTTGATGAAAACGTTTGTTGGCCAGAGGATAGGGAAACAGGGTCTCTAACATTGTTGGTAGAAATGTAAATTGGTAAAATCCTTATAGAGGGATATTCGACAATATCAATCAAAATTACACACACAGATATCTGTTGACCCATATTTCTCTTCTGGAAATTTAATGATGCTAGCACATGTAGGAAATGATACAAGTACAAGGCTTTTTATTACAGCATTATAGTAGTCCCCCCTTAGCTTTCTATAGTTTCAGTTACTCGTATTCAACTGTCCAAAAATATTGTCCAAATATGGTCCAAAAATATTAAGTGGGAAGTTCCATTTATTAAATGGAAGTAAACAATTCATAAGTTTTAAATTGTGCACCATTCTGAGTGGTGTGATGAAATCTCACCATGGCCTGCTCGCTTGGCCCAGGACTAAAATCATCCCTTTGTCCAGCACACTGTGCCGTATACCCTACCTTCCTGTTAGTTACTTAGTACCATCTCGGTTACCATATTGACCTGTGGTACCATAGTGTTTGTGTTCAAGTAACCCTTATTTTATTCAATAATGCCACATCCACATAACTTTTATTATGGCATATTGTTATAATTGCTCTATCTTATTAGTTATTGTTGTTAATCTCTTACTGTGCCTTATTTATATAGTAAATTTTATCATAGGTATGTATGTATAGGAAAAAACAATGTATTTAGAGTTTGGTACTATCCATGGTTTCAGACATTCACTGGGGTCTTGGAACATACCCCCAGGGTAAAGGTGAACCACTGTACTTGTAAGAGCAAATAAGCTGTGGTTCAGTGTGCAGCAGAATGCTATTGAACTGTTATTAAAGAGTGAAGAAGCTGCCCATCACCTGACATGTAATCAGACAGGTGGCATGAAACTTATGGCAGTGATTTTAGAATTTTTTGTCAGGACCCATTTTGAGTCTCGGTTCGATTCTGTGCTTAGTACTGTACCAGGCAATTAGAGGGATCAAAGAAATTCTGTAGGAATTGCCTTCCTGACACTTAGTAGGATCTTAATGCCAATAACTGTTAAATAACAAATCTCTAGAAAGCTGGGAGAAATGTGAAAGTGGTTTAGGGAGAAAGCTCATGAGGCAGGTTTAGACAGTAATCACTTCAATTGTCAAATCAATTTTGATTGATTCCATTTCACAGGTTGAGATCCTTTTTATTTTGTATGAATTAGCAAATTAACGGGTGATCACATCTGGCTCCATTGTGCCCAAAGCTCAATATCAAATACTTTAGTTTCCTTAAGGCAAAAACTGGCAGTTCAGCTGCCTTTTTTTTTTTTTCAGCTAGATGCTATGTATGTCTTAGCACTATTTCTTTTGTTTTGAAGTCCTTTCATTCGGGAAAATTGAGGCTTGGATGTTTTTGTTTTGTTTAAATATGTTTACTGATTTGAGAGAGAGAGGGAGGGAGATAGAAACACGAATGTGAGAGAGAAACATGGATTGGTTGCCTCTCATATGCGCCCTGACCAGGGATTCAACTGCAACCTAAGTATGTGCCCTGACTGGGAATTGAACCAGTAGCCTTTCAGTTCGCAGACCGATGATTAATCCACTGAGCTACACCAGCCAGGGCACAAATGTCCTGTATTTTAAAAAGTTCTTCTCCTGGGCTACTGTCTTTCATTTTAGGACTACCACTAGGGAGAGGAGTTAATAGTATTGGAATGCTCTGTAAATTCTGCAAGCCTATTGCTTTCCATCTTCACTGTCCCAGAGGTTTGTGGGTAGAGAGCTGAGATGTCAGCAGTTGCAGCAATGTCCCTAGCCATCAGCTGTAAGCCGCAGACACTGTGGCTTGCCAGAGATTGAAAGGGGGACTATTCTGGCCCACTTTCAGACTTAGACAAAATTTGTCTTTCTTCTTTTATTTTCTTAACTAGTTTATTATAATTTCCTCCCAAATCTCCAGTTCCCCAACTCTATCACATGTAATTAAGCAAAAATGTATTTATTTATTTTTAACTTATTTTTAAATAATTCCAGACTTACATAAACATTGCAAGAATAGCACAAAGAATTCCTTTTACCAAGATTCCCCAAATGTTAATATTTACCACATTTGCTTTATCATTTTCCTCTTTCTTCATAGATACATAATTTTCCCCATACAGTTTGACACACATGATACACATAAGATGATGCCCCTTTACCCCTAAATACCTAAATGTACGCTTCCTAAAAAACAAGGTGTTCTCTTACATAACATAGCACTATATAAAAATCAGGAAAGTAACATTTATATAATATTATTCTAATCAAGAGTTTATTCAAATTTTGTCAAATATCTTAATATTGTCATTTATGGCCAAAGAACAAAAAATTTAGGGTAAAAGTATTTTTGATTGATCACCGAAATTAGTGGTTTCCAAAATCTAGGCTTTTATTTAAAAGTTAAAAATAGTCCTGACCAGTGTGGCTCAGTTGGTTGGGCAACATCCTGCAAAACAAAAGGTCACCAGTTCGATTCCTGGTCAGGGCACATGCCTGGGTTGCGAGCCAGGTCTCCAGTTGGGGCTGTGTAAGAGGCAACTGATTGATGTTTCTCTCTATCACACATGGATGTTTCTATCCCTGTTTCTTCCTCCCTTTCCTTCTTTCTAAAAATAAATAAATAAATAAAATCTTTAAACTTGTAAAATAAATAAATAAAATAATGCTTTTTTCTGTTTTCTTTCCTGTTGTGTGCTGGTTATTCCCCACATTTGCTTTATCATTTTCTCTCTATATATCTACATATTTATATGTACATACATGCATATGTGCATACATATACTCATGTACACATAAACACATATATAATTACATATATTAATTATATTCATGTAATTTTCTCTCAGATCCATTCCTTACCCTTTCCTGCTCTGCTCTGTTTCATAGGGAACTACGTTTATTTCCCAGGCTGTTGCCTGTCTTTCAGGGAGATTTGGCTAATAGGATGCACTAGTAAAAGATTGCAGAGTAAGAGAAATAAACCAAGAAGAAGAAAGGTGTTTCTTCCTCTCTATCTTTGACTCAGGTGGCTTCTGTTTCATGGTTCTGGCTCAGTACCCTTCCCCCTGTGGTCTCATTATGGATGGCCCAGCTTCTGGACTCGGGCAATACCACCTTTTCTCGTCGCCCCTCCAATTCTAGGTATAATAGCTGCTTCCCACTCTGGCTTATCTCTGGGTTTTCTTACTCTTTCCTGTTTGGTTTCTCAGCTCTTCCATCACCTGTGTGCCCAATTCCTAGTATTAAATTCACTCTGTTTGAAATGCTGAAAGTGGTTTCTGCTTTCTTGACTCAACCCTGATTGATAACACAGGATAAGATTTTGTTTGAAAATGTCCTTGCTCAAATAACTTCAGAAACCCCTGCCAAGGATGAGTGACTCAACCCTTCATTTTACTTGTGTGTCTATTTATTTATTAATTCAATCACATGCTATATATTGAGCTCTGATTAGATAGCACGCTAGTGTGTTGGGTGCTAAGGATTCAAAGGAGAACATAGCATTAACAACAGTGACTAACATTTACTGAGTATTTACTATATATTTTTTAAGTGTTTTAACATTATCTTCTTGTACATATATTAGTTGTCTACTTGTTGGATAAAAAATTGCCCCAAAACATAATGGTTTAAACAACAAGCATTTATTATCTCAGTTTCTGAATTCTGAAGTGCTTTAGCAGGTTGGTTCTGGTTTAGGGTCTCTTAAGAGGTCTCTGCGAGGATGTCAGCAGGGACTTCAGTCATCTGAAGGCTTGATTGCGGTGGAGGATTCACTTCTAAGAAGACTTACTCACAGGGCTGTTGGGAGGAAGTCTCAGTTCCTCACCAAATGAGCCTCTCTGTAGGCTGATTGAGTGTCCTCATAAGAAGGCAGCTGACTTCCTACAGGCCAAGTGATCCAAAGTCACAGTGCTTTTTATGTCTTAACCTGAAACACACTATCACTTCCATCATAGTGTATTTGTTTGTCACTAAATCCACCTGTACCCAAGAGTAGAGAACTTCAGCTCCATATTTTGGAGGGAAGAGTGGTAAAGAATTTGCAAACATATTTAAAAACCACCACACATATATAATTCTCAAACCACCTTAATTTTGCAACAGTCCCATCACATTTTGTAGATGAAGAAACTGAGATACAGATGGTTAAGAAGTCTATCTAAGGTCCCACAGCTAGCAAGCAATCGAATTGCAATTCCAATGCAGATCAATTCTAGAACTTGTGTTTTTAACCATAATACTATGCTGCCTGGTCCTCATGAAGCTTATATTCCAACAAGGAGACTGACATTAAGTCTAGCAATCTCTCTCTCTCTCATTTAGTCTCTGGCTCCAAGTGCATCTCTTTTAGGGGTAGCAGACCAGTAGTTCCCAATCTTGGCTCCATATTAGAATTACATGAAAAGAAGTTTTAAGAAATACCATGCACAGGACATACCTCAGATCAATTAAATAAGAATCTTTGAGGCTGGGGCTGGGACCCAGGCATCATTTTTTATATATTTTTTAAGCTCCTTGGGTGATTCCAATGTGTGGCCAGGGTTGAGAACTGTTACAGTGCTCAATTCTGCCTTACAGACTTGTATGTGGAAGTACTAAGAGCAAAAGGGGGTGGCAGAGATCAGTTTTTAGCTTGCTGTTGTGTTGGGGAGGGGGTCTACTTCCTAAAGGAGTTTTCTATACATTTTTATGTAAAGTAATTTTTAAATGTCATGATTTGTGGAAGTTTTCTTTTTTTAATTTAGCAAGTGAAAGACATATGGTACTGCATTGTGGGAAATATTTTGTTTAATTGAAGAAATCACTTTTTAAAAATTTATTTATTTGTTAATTTTTAGAGAGAAGGGAAGGGAGGGAGAAAGAGGAGAGAAGGGAGAGAAACATTGATGTGAGAGAGAAACAGGAATCCATTGCCTCTTGTATGCAGTCTGACTGGGGGCCAAATCCACAACCCAGGCATGTGCTGCCAAGAATAGAACCAGTGACCTTTTGCTTTGTGGGCCAATGTTCAACCAAATAGCCACACCAGTCAGGGCTGAAGAAATCACTTTTATGAATGAGCTGACTTTGACTTTCCTTGAAGCCAGAAAACCTCTTTTTTTTCACTGGCTTCTACCATTCCAGATATCAAGAAATAAAAAGAAAATCACACCAGCAAATCAACTGTAGGGGCTTCACTCCAGGGAAGCTGCATACATGAAATGAAGTTGAAGATGCAAATTCTCTTTTCATTCTGACATTAGCTAAGTCTTTCTGGTTCTCCTTCTCTCTCCACCCCATCCTGAGGTTTGTAGAGTCATTCAGCTCCCAGGGTTATGAGGGGTTTATTTTACTTTAACAAAAAAGCACCACCTTGTTAGTGATTGGCTTGCCTCTGGTAGGCTGCCTGCTTGTTCTCAGGCTATAGTTTCCTGGAGTGTTGGGACCAAGTGTCATTAATTTTTTAATATGCAAATCTTAATACAGTACCTTATACATATCAGGTGCTCAAAACATTTACAGCATTGAATTTAATGTGCTTATTTCATTTTCAGAGGTTGCAGATGATGATTTGTTCAGCTGGTGAGACACAGAATCAAAGATGTCAAGAGAAGGGACATATTGATTGAATACCTACTAGTCAACTGTGCTACAGCGCATGTGAATTAATCAAAGCAATCTGCGACCATTGCCTAAATGACACTGAAAACATACATTTTGCAAAAGGGACAAGAGAAGCAGCTTCTTCTTATGAACTGTTGCAGTTTTCTAATTGGTCTCCAACTTCCTGGCTTAGTCCCCAACACACCTCCCATCTATTGCTCACATCAGCCAGTGTAAGCTATGATACTTTTAAAATAGAAATCTGATCATGTCACTGGCTTGGTAAAAATCACCTCTGTGGGAAAGCCTATACGGTACTGCATGATTGGTCTTTGCTTATCATTCCAGCTCCATGCTGACTTCTTCCAAGCTTTTTCTACCCTCAGACTTTCTGCACTTGCTGTTCCTTCTGCCCACAGCTCTTTCCTCAGGCTCTTTGCATGAGTGGCTCCTTCATAGGTTCTAGGTCTCTGAGAAGTGTTCCCTGACCACTCTACATAAAGTAATCTCTCTTGAGACTTCTAGTCAAGATGGAGGCATAGGTAAACACGTTTTGCCTCCTCACACAGCTACAGAAAAAGTTACAACTAGACTATAAAACAAATATCACCCAGAATCATCAGAAAATTGAGCTGTATGGAAGTCCAACAACCAAGGATTTAAAGAAGCTACATTCATCCAGATGGATAGGAGGGGCAGAGACAGAGAGAGATGAAGAGGTGAGGAGCTGCCAGAGTGGCACAGAGAGGTGGTGGAACAGGCAATCCCACATTCACATTTGATGGGTAAAAACTGAAAGAGATACTTCAGGAGTGAGGGATCCCAGCCCCAAACCACACCACCGAGCAGCCCAGGGTACTAGTGCCAGGAAGATAAATCCCCATAACTTCTGGCTGAAAATACTAGGGGGGTTGGGGCAGCAGAAGAAATTGCCAGAATATCAGGAGACTCCTCTTAAAGGGCCCACATGGACTTAGGACATATGCAGACCCACCCCCTCTTGGGTTCAGCACCAGGGCAGCAGCTGGAAGGGCACAGTGGCACACAGTGAGAAAGTGAATAGACTGGAAACAGGGTGAGTGCTGGGAAACAGCTTCCTCCTGAGAAAACCTCCAGAAGTCAGGAAGTGGCATTGTTCCCTCTCTGAGCCCTCCCCCTACACAGAGCCACAAAGTGGTGAAATGGGTTGCCCTGCCCCAGCAATCACCTAACACTCTGCACCACACAATTTATAGGTCTGCTCTTCTACAATGGGCCACACTACTAAGGCAGGGAGTCAAAGCAGCTCTGCCTAATACACAGAAACAAACACAGGGAGGTTGCTGAATTGAGGAGACAAAGAAATATGGTCCAATTGAAATAACAGAACAAAATTCCAGAAAAATAGTTAAACAAAACAGAGGTGACCAACATATTAGATGCAGAGTTCAAAACACTGGTTATCAGGATACTCAAAGAACTCACTGGATACTGCAACAGCATAAAAAATATGTAGGCAGAAGTGAGAGCTACATTAACAAAGAAAAATCTACAAGGAACCAAGAGAGGAGGGGAAGAAACTAAGAATCAAATCAATGATTTGGAACATAAGGAAGAATAAAGCATTCAATCAGAACAGCAAGAAGAAAAAATAATTCAAAAAAATGAGGATAGATTAAGAAGCTTCTGGAACATCTCCAATGTACCAACATCTGAATCATAGGGATGTCAGAAGGAGAAGAGGAAGAACAAGAAATTGAAAACTTATTTGAAAAACTAATGAAAGAAAACTTCCGTGATTTGGTGAAGGAAACAGATATACAAATCCAGGAAGCACAGAGAGTCCCAAACAAATTGGACCCAAAGAAGAACACACAAAGACACGTAAAAATCAAAATGTCAAAGGTTAAAGATAAAGAGAGAATCTTAAAAGCAGCAAGAGAAAAGCAAAGAATTACCTACAAAGGAGTTCCCATTAGACTGTCAGCTGATTTCTCTAAAGAACTTTGCAGACTAGAAATGATTGACATGAAGTATTGAAAGTGATGAAAAGCAAGGCCCTACAATGTAGATTACTCTATCCAGCAAAGCGGTCATTTAGAATTGAAGGGCAGATAAAGTGCTTCCCAGACAAGGTAAAGCTAAAGGAGTTCATCATCACCAAGCCATTATTATGAGATGTTGAAGGGGCTTATTTAAGAAAAAGAAGATCAAAACTATGAGCAGTAAAATGACAACAAATTCACAACTATCAACAACTGAATCTTTAAAAACAAACCAAGTAAACAAACAGAACAGGAACAGAACCCTAGATATGGAGATCACTTTGAGGGTTATCAGCTGGGAGGAAGTAGGGGAGAATGGGGAAGAAGGTTGAGGGAATAAGAAGCATAAATAGTAGGTACAAAATAGACAGGCAGATTAAGAATAGTATAGGAAATGTGAAACCAATGAACTTAGATACACAACCCATGGACATGAACTAAGTGGGGGACAGTTGGAGGGAATGGGGATACCAGGCAGAGGAGAGCAATGGGGGAAAAATTGGGACAAATGTAATGACATAATCAATAAAATGTATTAAAAAAATAAAGTAGTCTCTCTTAGTTGTTCATTACTTCTACTTCCTTCAAAGTATTGTTCTTACTGTGAAATTACCTATTTATTTATTTACCTGTTTACTGTCTATGTCCCTGAACCCAAATACAGTGTTATGAAGGCAAGAACCACATTTTGTTCATCTAGATTACTCTTGTATCCCCAATATCTGGCTGACAGTAGGCCCTCAATCAATATTTATTAACTAGAAAAGGGACTTCTGTCATGTGAGCATCACACGAAGGGCAGCAAAAATAAAAAGATTGAGTAAGGGACTTCCGACCAAGATGGAGGCACAGGTAGACGCACTGTGCCTCCTTGCACAACCAAGATAGGGACAACAACAATATAGAAACAAAATAACAACCAGAACTGACAGAGAATTGAAGTGTATGGAAGTTGGACACCCAAGGATTTAAAAATGGACACATTCATCCAGACCTGTAGAAGGGGCGGAGTGGGGCCGGGCTAGGGACGTGGACCAGAGAGCTGAGCTACCAGGGCAGTGCACAAGTCCACAACAGGCAGACCCTGGGCGCACAAGCGGCAGTGGCTGGTGGGCCCTGGCCAGGGGGTGGTGACCAGTAGACTCAGCGAGGCGGCCATTGTGAAGCAAGGCACTGCGCGCAACTCAGGGTCCCAGCACTGGGAAATAGAGCTTTGGGGCACTGACTGAAAAGAAAGGTCCCGTGGGGTGCACAGGCCCACCCACACCAGAATTGGTGCCAGAGGGGCCCAGTTAGCTTCAGGGAAGCGGCAGAAGGGTCTGAGGTCCTACAGAGAGCAGAGCAAGCACCATTGTTCCTTCTCTGACCCCGCCCCCACATACAGCCTCACAACCCAGTGACTGGGGTGCCCCACCCTGGTGAACTCCTAAGGCCCCACCCCTCACTACAGGAGCTCGACAAGACCAAAACAAACAAACAAACAAACAAACAAACCCAGCAAAAAGATGGCTCAAACAGAAGAAGAATTGAAAGCCCCAGAACCCATCCTTTTAAGCGACCAAGAGATAGCCAACCTATCAGATGCACA
>JAPYXV010001581.1:0-13966 GCA_028533065.1 Trachops cirrhosus | reverse complement strand
CCCTTTAACATTTCATATAATAAGGTCTTGGTGATGATGAACTCCTTTAACTTGACCTTATCTGGGAAGCATTTTATCTGCCCTTCCATTCTAAATGAAAGCTTTGCTGGATAGAGCAATTTTGGATGTAGGTCCTTGCCTTTCATGACTTTGAATACTTCTTTCCAGCCCCTTCTTGCCTGCAAGGTCTCTTTTGAGAAATCAGCTGACAGTCTGATGGGAACTCCTTTGTAGGTGACTGTCTCCTTATCTCTTGCTGCTTCTAGGTTTCTCTCCTTCATTTTTACCTTGGCTAATGTAATTATGATGTGCCTTGGTGTGTTCCTCCTTAGGTCCAACTTCTTTGGGACTCTCTGAGCTTTCTGGACTTGCAGGAAGTCTATTTCCTTTCCCAGATTGGGGAAGTTTTCCTTCATTATTTGTTCAAATAGGTTTTCCACTTGTTGTTCTTCTCCTTCTGGCACTCCTATAATTCGGATGTTGGAACGTTTAAAGATGTCCTGGAGGTTCCTGAGCCTCTCCTAATTGTTTTGAATTCTTATTTCTTCATTCTTTTCTGTTTGTATGTTTTTTTCTTCCTTCTGGTCCACTCCATTGATGTCAGACCCATCTTTCTTTCCATCACTATTGGTTCCCTGTGCATTTTTCTTCATTTCACTTATTGTAGCCTGCATTTTTTCATCTAGTTTGTGATCAAAATCAACCAATTCTGTGAGCATCCTGATCACCAGTGCTTCGAACTGTGCATCTGATAGGTTGGCTCTCTCTCAGTCGCTTAAAAGGATTGGTTCTGGGGCTTTCAATTGTTCTTCTGTTTGAGCCATCTCTTTTTTTTTTGGTCTGGTCACATGTGTTAAGTATGAGGGGCAGAGCCTTAGATGTTCACCAGGGTGGGGCACCCCAGTTGCCGGGTTGTGATGCTGTATGTGGGGGTGGGGTCTGAGAAGGAACAATGGCACTTGCTCTGCTCTCCGTTGGACCCCAGCCCCCTCCACTGCTTCCCCTGAACAAACTGGGCCCCTCTGGTGCCAATTCCCATATGGGTGGGCTTGTGCACCCGGTGGGACTTCCTTTTCAATCAGTGCCCCAAGGCTCTATTTCCCAGCACTGAGATCCTGGGTTGTGTGCAGTGCCTTGCTTCACAATCGCCGCCTCGCTGGGTCTGCTGGTTGCCACCCCTTGGCCAGGGTCTGCCAGCCACCACTTGCATGCCCAGGGTCTGCCCGCTGCGGTCTTGTGCGCCCCGGTTGCCTTATGTGTCCGGTCCCAACGCTCTCTGCTCCGCCACCCACGCCCAGCTGCCTGACTAGGCCCCTCCTACTGGTCTGGACGAATGTGTCTATTCGAACTCCTTGGGTGCCTGACTTCCATATGGTTCAATTTTCTGTCAGTTCTGGTTGTTATTCTGTTTCTAAATTGTTGTTGTTTCTATCTTGGTTGTGCAAGGAGGCACAGTGTGTCTACCTATGCCTCCATCTTGGCTGAAGTCAGAACTTCTATATCTTATAACTGGAAGAGTGTATGTACCTTTTGACTACCTCCACCCATTTCATCCCCCCATCCCTAGCTCCCCAACCCTGGAAAGTTTCTTAAGCGAAAAGGTTTCTTATGGAAAGTATAAGCATAAGAAAAAGATTTTGACAAACTTGACTATTTAAAATTAAGAACACTATTCAAACATATGAAGAAAAGATAAGCCATAGAAGGAGAAGATACTTTCTCCACATATAACTCAAATGGTCAAGTTTCCACAATTAGAACTCCTGAAAATCAGTTACAACAGACCACCCAATTAAACAAGAACAAAATACCAATGTTTGGAACAGGGTCCTTGCAAAAGATAACCAAATTGCCAATAAGCATAAGGTTCTCTATCTCATTAGTAGCCAGGGAAATGAAAACTAAAGTCACAACGATATACTACTTTATTTCACAGTCCACCAGTAAAAACTTAAGTCTGACAAAGTATGAATGAGAATGCAGGTCAGTGGGAATTCTTATACTGCTATGTAAGAATAATCCAGTACAACCACTTAAATATTTGGTCCTATCTATTAAAGTTGAAGATGCACAGGTTTTACAACCCAGCAATTCTACTTCTACACAAGATATGCACTACAAAAACTAATGCACATAAGCACTAGGATACAGTATAATGTCATGGCAGCACTGTTTGTAACAGTCCCAAACTGTCTATTAACAGAATACCTCTATACCTTCACTCTAATTACTTACCCATTATGTCCAGTGAAGGGATAAAGATTTCTAACCATGAAAAAAATTCCACTCCACAAGCCATACTGGCTCCTTATTGGCTTTGTGTTCCTAACATGTCTAGCAGAAAGTTAAATGACAAAGAACACACTACTTTATAGGACAGTGTGTTTTACTGCTGGGATAGCTATCAAATAATTCTTCTCTCTAGTGAGCCAATATTTGACTATTAATTTCCATTCAATCTTAGTTCTAGTCACTAAAGCCAGGGTGTTCTACTCCAGAATCACTCAGGGAAATATTTTTTTTAATGGTGAGTTATTTTTTAGCTCAACATGATGTATTGTTATCCCCTCCTACTGGATACAAATGTTTTTTTATACTTCCTGAAGTCAAGTACCTTATAAGGCTCCCTATATAACCAATTTATATAGATGCTTTCTCCTTTTCTTCATGTTTTATATCCATATCAGAATTTCAAGTGGCCTGGAAATCTAATTGATTTAACATCCTTATTCTGGCAATAAAATCAAACTTGTGTTGGTATAAAGTCCTGCAACTGTTTTCTAAAATATAAGCTATTTTCAGCACCTCACAAAACACTATTTTTCTTTATCTTAGGAGTCAGCAAACTTTCTCCATGAAGGGTAACAGTAAGTAGTTTAGGTTTTACAAGCCAGATAGTCTGTTACAATGATTCAACAATGCCTTTGAGCACAAAAATAGCCATAGAGAATACAATAAATGGATGGGTATTGCTGTGTTCAAATAAAACTTTTCATAACAAGCAGCCAGTGGGCAATAGTTTACAGACCCCTGCTTTGTTATTATTCACCATAAGCAGATGCTTCAATCCATATTTGTCAGCTAAATGTTATCACAGATATATTCATTATGTACAATATATACTCCATTATGTTATATATGCACTGTATATATTATAATACCATGGAATAATCCATTCAACTAGAACTTGACAGGAATATTATTCTGGCTGTTTCCCTTATGTAAAAGAAAACTGTCATGGTCACCCTAGAATCCCCAGTGCTTAACACAGCAAAGGTACATCTAAGGACTCATTCTTAAAAAAAGCAGAAGTATGCATTTACAAAGTTGTTTATGTACAACATTATTTATAATAAAGAAATGGAAACCATTTAACAAGCTTTTTTTGACGTAAATTAGTGGCTATTCATCCAATAAACTATTCAGAAGAAATGGACTAAGAGAGATGGTGATAATATTTTCCTAAGTGTAAAAAGGTAGCCATGAAACAATGCATAGCACTACATCACTTGAGGGAAATATCTAAAAGAATTAATAATAGAAACATCCAAATGATTTGATATTTTGGTGACATTTTACCTTTTGAATTCTCTTCATTAAGCTTGTAAAATTCTCTAAGTTGAAGAAAATTACGATAAAGAAAAATTTCAGATTGTCTTGTAAGACCAGCAGACAGCTGGTTAGGTAGACAGTCACAGCTGTTACATCAACATAGATCCACATAGTAAACATGGCCATTGAAATGCTCTTGTGTATTATTTGGATTAGTCTATAAAAATTCTATGAGATAAGCAAGGATCTCTCTAATGAAACACTGTTATTTCTAAGATGCTTTCAAATAATATCTCCAACCATAAAGTAGCTATGGAGATTTCAGGGCCATTCTTAATTTAAAAATTCAACATTTTTTAAAAAGCCTCCTTTAATATGTAAATTTCCATCTTTCATAGACTCCAGTTTTTAAAAAAAGAACATGGGCTTAATACCTAAAAATTACATCAGTGAAGAGAATCTTACCCCAAGAAAATATTGACACGAAGTTCTTTTTTGGTCCTTGAGATTGTCTTCAATGCAGCAATTTCTGCATCAAACCAAAATCCCCTATTACTAGGACTTTCTACATTGTAATTAACCATTACCACATCACCGATATTTAGTTCATTCCATTTCAAAGTGGTTCTAGCTCGTGGTCGAAGATCCTTCACATTTATTTCTACAGTACCACTTTCCGGATATCTGAGGAGAAAGAAAAATCACAGAGCATTGCTTAGTAACTGCCAAATAAGACTAAAAATGTATGCAACATACATAAAAACCTAATCATATTATTATTATTTTTTAACCTCATCCAAGGACATGCTGATTGATTTTAGAAAGAGGGAGAGAAATATCAATGTGTGAGAGAGAAACATTGAACAGTTGCCTCTTGTACATGCCCTGACCAGAGTTACTGGGAATCAAACCCTCTACCTTTCAGCTTATGAGATGATGCTCCAACCAACTAAGCCACAGGGGCAAGGGCATAATCATATTATTACTTAACAGCACTTAAGGTAACATATTTATCCATGATATTAACTGCCAGAATATATAATTCTTGCTAAAATGTTAGTGAGACATTCTTTGCTAACTTGGTAGGGGTGGGGAGAGGGGCGGTAAAAAACACACAGGTTCTTTCTCCTACACATTTTAACCAACCGAAGTTTAAGAACTACTTTAACAGGAGTAGATACTGACCTCTTCCCGAATTTGGAACCAGTTTCAGTTCTTCCATTTGCTTTACACATACTAAGAACATGAACCCAGTACATTTCAATAGCCTCAATTTTTCCAGGAAGAAAAGATAAAATTGTAGATCTTATAGGTAGCCAACTCCCTAGTAATGGTAAAAACAAAAAACTATATATTTTAAGTATCATAAAGTAGAACCATGTGAAAGAATTCTACCAGTATTTGATTTTTGTGTTTCTAAATGTAAGCTTAACATAAAACTAAAGCTGACCTGAACCTGAAGCTTACAAAGTTACTCAATTTTAGGCCTAATTTCTGCTTTCAACAGATCAAAGACAGCAATATAACAGTCTATAATGGTTTCTATAAAATTAATGGCTATAGCCTTTGTGTATTGTTTGGTACACAACAATAGGAAAAAAAATAAGTAATATCTGGTTTGTGCTCTTGGAAAGTTCTACTGGGGCAGGCTAAACTACCATAGTGGTGGTCTTCAAAGTAGGGTCTTCAGACCAGCAACATAAAGCATCATCTGGAAACATGGTAGAAAGACAAACTCTTGTCCTCTGCTTGGGATCTACTGAGTCAGAAAATCTGGAAATGAGGCCCAGCAATCTACTTGCATAAATCCTCTAAGAAATTCTAAAGCACGCTTGAGTTTAATAACTTATTGTGTTATAGGAACAAAATAAATATCACACCCTATTGCGACAGCATTAACAGAAAGAAACTACAAAGAGACCATTAACCCTTAACCAACTGAGTGGCCTGTTCAAAATATAAGTGGGTCTGAAGTTGGGAGCAGCTGCAGCAGCTAGCCTTGATTGTTCTGAATCAAACAGTATTATCTAATTCATGTAGAATAAATGGACATTAATCCTCGGTGGGATCTTTAGTTAATTTCCCAATTGTATCAAGTCTCTTCAAATTTTGCAATAGTTAATTTAAAAAAAAAAAAGAAAAAGAAAAAAAAGCCCAGAATTAGCAAGGGGCCCATTTTACCCTCTCAGTGCCTTAATTCCCTTCTACCACAAGCCTTCCAAATAACCATGCAACCTTTGCTCAGCGATGAAGTGTCAGTTTAACGCTAAAAGAAGATATTGACACTGGACCAAACACAAGCTTTGGAATTCACTCATTGTATACCTAAATTCCATGAAGAAATCTATATGCTCTCTCCACAAGAGACTGTTGGGTCTTAACCGTCAGAATGTCCCTCCCACCCTCAATCTTCTCTCCTAAATAAAAACATTTTAAATGAATTCCCTTCAACTTGTATGGCAAGATTTTGAATCCTTTATCATCACTCAGAATGCTTTATTTTCAGTTTGCCTGGGTTTAAATCCCCAGTTTAGCTTCCTATTGCTTCGTATCCTTGGGAAAATTACTAAACCTCTCTGTGACCATCTCTCATGTGTAAAATGTACCTAATGGTAACTAACTGTACTCATATGGTTGTTTTAACAACTAAAATAAAAAAATCTGTACAGTGCTTAAAACAGTATATGATAGGGTAAATAAATGTTGGTTGTTAATTTTTTGTCATTATCACACAGAAATAATTCTAAAGAAAGTGATAAGTACAAGGTCATGTGTATAGTTCTACTCTCCTCCCATTTTAATGGTAAAAGCTAAATTTAGAGTTCTCTAGTCTAACACTTGGAGTTTATATACTCATGTTATTTCACACTAGTTTGGTTGGAAAAATAACCAATACTTTCCCAACCTATACAACAAATAAGTATATCTAGATCTTCTAGGGCCTAATTCTAAAGTAGTGAATTTGTTTCCTGCCTCAACATTTTTAAGGTCATGTAGAATAGAAAACTCTTTTCTCAGCTGTAATGTTAAACTTATATTTTGACATATTATCATGTATTTCTGTATAATACAGTAAAAGAAAACACTGCAATGGTAGAAAAAGAAAATTCTCCATTTATATGTGTAAGTTTGTCAAAATTAGATAACAAGAATGGAAATATTTTGAAGTAGAGAATTTGAACAATGCTTCAAAGTTGTATACAAAATGTTTATAGAAGCTAAGGTAAAATAAATCACTCCACATTTCAGAACACAAGAATTTAAGCTATGTTTGCCCTGAAATAAATCTAAGATTTCAGAACAGAATTGTATTTAAAGGTATAGGTATATATATAATCTGTAAATAATGTCATGAAAATAAAGTATATTTTTCTAATTCTAGCAAAAGAGATGTTAAGCCAATTGCTATATGAGAAAATAAACATGGAAGGAGTACATAAACTACTCTTACCAAAGTCAAGAACATCTAAGTGCTCAAATATTACTATTATTCTTTTCCTAGGCATCTTCATCTACACATAACACCACACAGAATGATGACTTGGAAGCTCCACTCTAACCCGAATTTTTCTCTTCAGATTCATATATCTAACTACATTTCCAACATAGATGTCTCAGAAGCATCTGAAATTTAGGTTATCCAAGACAGAATTCGCACATCCGATAATCTGCTGATGCTAAGTATTTTCTAGAGGAAATCTTTCATACTCCCATAAATTCTTCATAATTTCTCCATCCAGTTACTAGGTCCTCCTTATGCTATACCATTAACAATTCTTTAATTTAACTATACCCTCTTAGTGAAGACCTACATTTCTTTGATTCTACTGTTAAGGTCCAACATATCTCCCTTGTTAGAATCACACCTTATAGTCCATATCATACTTTTTGCCAAAGATTCTACAACAGAGATCTAAAAATATTTTGTGAAGTTTGATAACAGTATGTTCTTAGACTGTGGGAAAACTAGTATATTCATAGATTACTGATGGGAACACTAAGTGGTACTGTTTCATTGTACAGGGAAATTTGGCCATAGGCAGAAAAATTGTCCATATACTTATCTTTTAAATCGAGAAATTCCACTTCTAGATATCCATTCCAAATATAAATAACAAAAAACCCTATGAAAACACACTTACAGAAGGCTATTTATAGCTGCATTATATGTAATAGGATTAGAAGCAATCTAATCTCCACAATAGGAAACCACTTAAAATAACATGGTACAATTACATAAAGGAGAATTATGCTCCAATAAAATGGAATATGAGACCTGGCTGGTGTAGCCCAGTGGACTTCTGGCCTGTGAACTGAGGGATTGCTGGTTCAATTCCCAATCGGGGCATGTGCCTGGGTTGTGGGCCAAGTCCGCACTTCGGGGCGTGCAAGAGGCATTCAATAAATGTTTCTCTCCCTCTAAAAAATAAAATCTACAGGACTTCTGGCCAAGATGGCAGCATAGGTAAATACTGCTTGCCTCCTTGCACAACTGTACCAAAATAACAACTAAATTATAGAACAATCATCAATCATAAGCATCAGAAATTGAGTTGAGTGGAAATCTGACAACTACAGAATCAAAGAAACAACATTTGCCCATACTGGTAGGAGAGATGGAGACACAGAACTGTCTGGTCTCACATCCATGTGTGGAGGATAAAAATTCAGGAGGGATATCCCAGTCCTGCACCAGGCCTCCCCAAGCTCAGGAATCCATTGCTAGGAAGATTAAGTCCCCATAACTTCTTTCTGCAAAAACCAGCACAAACTGAACTGGTGGAAGAAAATTCTGGAGTTCCAAGTAGTTCCTCTTAAAGAACCCACACACGGACTTACTCAGACTCACTCACTGAGATCCAGCAACAGGGTAGCAGCTTGAAAGGCACCAGTGGCATACAGGGAGGAACTGAAGTGTCTGGCAACAGGGTGAGACAGGGGACAGCTTTCTACCACAGAGAAAGGTAGGAGCACAGGCAACTTTCGCTTTTCCGAACCCTCCCCCCACAGAGCCACAGAGCCACAGAGCCAACAGGCAGGTGCCGTATCAGACTCCATCAACCTAGCTCACACAGTTTGCCTCACTCTGAAGATCCCGAGGTTCTGACCCACCCAAATTACAGGCCCACCCAAGCTGTTAAGAGGCTTTCCCAAACAAATGGCTAGTCTTGACTTGTGCTTCACAACCGACAAAAACCTCTCAAACAAGCAACAGTCAGCCTCAGTGAGCCACCAGCCCCTGTCCCTCTTACTAAGTAGCCCCCAGCCTGGCACTAGCAGCTTCAAGCCTATATTCACAGCCTGGCTTTGCCTGGGAATCTCTAAGCACCCCCCGCCTCAGATTGCTTTATAGCTCAGGTAGGGTGGCCCTGACCAAAAACACAGGTGGGAACTAACCTTGGCCTGCACCACCTGAGAAACCCTAGAGTCTGTGCATCCAGTGGACAGCTGCAGGCCACAATGGAGCACCACCACCCTGTCCCTGCAAAGCTGATCTTCCACAGAGGGTGGAGGTTGGTGGTCAGTGGACACAGCCAATCCTTGCAGCTGACTGGCCTGGGTAAACCCTTCCCATTGACCTGCCAAAAGCAATCATGGCTCAACTACAAGAGGAGGGTGTATTTAGCTCACATGAAGGGTGCATGAAGGGCACACCTTGAGTACCCAGCTAGGGTGCTAGGGAAGGCTGTGCCACTGGACCCTACAGGACACCTCCTACATTAGACCACGCTACTAAGATACGGAGGGAGTCATAGCTGGTGTCTACCTAACACACAGAAACAAACACAGAGAGGCTACCAAAATGAGAAAAGATACAGGGCTCAAATGAAAGAACAGAGCAAAACTCCAGAAAAAAAACTAAACAAAATGGAGCTAAGTAATCCATCAGATGCAGAGTTCAAAATATTGGTTATAAGGATGATCAAAAAACTTAGTGAGGACCTCAACAGCATAAAAAAGATCTCATCAGAAAAAAAGGATACACAATTTGAAATAAATAGCAATTTATAGGGAAACAACAGTAGAGTGGAAGAAACCAAGAATAAAATCAATGATATGAAACATAAGAGTAAAAAACAACCAATCAGAACAACAAGAAAAAAAATCCAAAAAAATGAGGATAGTGTAAGCAGCCTCTGGGACAACTTCAAGTGTTCCAATATTCACATCATAGGGGTGCCAGAAGAAGAGAAAGAGCAAGGAACTTTAAATCTGTTTGAAAAAATAATGAATGAAAACATCTCTAATTAGGTGAAGGAAATAGACATGCAAGTCCAAAAAGCACAGAGAGTCCCAAACAAGATGGATGCAACGAGGCCCACTCCAAGACACATTATAGTTAAAAAGCCAAAGTTTAAAGATAAAGAATCTTAGAAGCAGCAAGAGAAAAGCAGTTAATTACCTACAGAGGAGCTCCCATAAGACTGTCAACTGCTGATTTCTCAAAAGAAACTTTGCAGGCTAGAAGGGATTGGCAAAGAGTATTCAAAGTGATGAAAAGCAGAGACCTACAGCCATGATTGCTCTACCCAGCAAAGCTATCATTTATAATCAAAGGGCAGAAAAAGAGTTTCCCAAGAAGAACAAAACTAAAGGAGTTCATCATCGCCAAGACTATATGAAATATTAAAGAGACTTATTTAAGAAAAAGATCAAAACTATGAACAATAAAATTGCAATGAATACATATCTATCAACAATTGAATCTAAACAAACTAAGCAAACAAGAAGAACAGAGACAGAATCATGGATACAGAGAGCATTTTGAGGGTTGTCAGATGGGAAGGGAGTATGGGGGAATGGGTGAAGAGGTGAGTACAAATTGGTAGTTACAGAATAGTCACAGGGATGTAAAGTATAGTATAGGAAAGGGAGTAGTCACTTATACACATGACTGATGGACATGAACAATGGTGTGGGGATTGCCTGAGAGAATGGGGGAGAGTGGGGGTGCTAGGTAAAGGGGGTGCTAGGTAAAAGGGGTAAAATTGGTACAACTGTAATAGCATAAAAAATAAAATATAATTAAAAAAAGAAAAGTCCCTAAAAATCAAAATGAAACAATCCCAAGTTTTCATCAGTATATGAGTGGATAAAAAAAATCTGTGGCACATTTACACAGTGAATAATACCCAGCTTAAAAAAAAAGAGGTGGGGGAATATCCTATAGTTTGCAATGGCATGGATGGACCTGGACAGCATTATGGTTCATGAAATAGGCCAGTCAGAGAAAGATAAGTACCATATGATTTCCCTCATATGTGGAATATAATGTATAATATAAACTAACAAACAAAATAGAAAGATTGACAGAAAACAGACTGACATTGTCAGAGGGGAGGAGTGTTGTGGGGCTGGGTTAAAATGGCAAAGGGATTAAGCAAAAAACAAACAAACAGAAAAACCCCACCACAACTCAAAGACACAGACAATAGTATGGTGATTACTAGAGGAAAAGGAGGGCTAGGGAGGTAAAGAGAGTGTAGGGTTTATACAGTGTTAAATCATGACAGACAAAGACTTGACTTGAGGTGGTGAGAACACAATACAATATACAGATGATGCATTATATAGAATAGTACACCTGAAACCTGCATAGTGTTATTAACAATGTCACCTCAATAAATTCAATAAAAAAGTAAAAAAGCAAATTGAAACAAAAGTATGCAATTAATGACTTAACTACCCAGTGAGGAATTATTACAAGAGACTTGAAAACATACTAAATTAACTGTATATCCCTAGTGGAGTTATTTCCTAAGGACACAGAGGTGAGCAGAGGTCAAGAGAGCAAAACTTCATCTGTATTTATAGCTGCTCCCCACGCTCGCATTACTGCCTGAGCCTCACCTCCTATCAGATCAGCAGGGGCATTAGATTCTCATAGGAGCGCAAACCCTACTGTGAACTGTGCATGAGAGGGATCTAGGATGCACACTCCTTATGAAAATCTAATGCCTGATGATCTGAGGTGGAGCTGATCTGAGGTGGTGATGCTAGTGCTAGGGAGCAGCTGCAAATACCGATTATCATTAGCAGAGAGTTCTAACTGCACAGAGACCATAGTAAATCAATTGTTTGCAGGCTCATATCAAAACCCTACCAGTGAGTGGCAAGTGCCAATCAAACTGCATCTGGTAGCAGGCTATAAAACCATCCTTTAGCCCTAGTCCATGGAAAAATTGTCTTCCATGAAACTGATCCCTGGTGCCAAAAAGGTTGGGAACCACTAGGATGAAATAAATCAATGGTGTTATTATTAGAAACCTTCATTTTCAAGGTTAAAAAAAAAAGGAGAATTAAAGAGATTGAATTATAAACCTTTAACTTCAAATTTAACTGGAAATATCAATAAAAACCTACCACATACTTAAGTATTTCCTAGCTGTGTCTATAAAGAAGATCTAGAAACACGATCAAACAAGAATAAATGAGCAGCCCAGACTATGTGCTCTAAACACCTTCTTTAACTAAAAAGAACTAGGGAATTCTTGAAGAAATAGCTGAATCCAAGCCTGGAAAGGAAATAGAAAAACAGTTTGGGACACCCTCTTGTACCAGAATGCAAAGAAGCCCTCAAAAACTATTGTCAGGTTCAACATGAAGGAGCTGGTACAATATGGGCACACACACATGCAAATAATAATGCAACAAAAAACCCTGAGATGGAAACAAGTATTAAAATCCATTAGTTCATGATACTTAAAAGTAAAAATCTCACTGGCTAAATTCTGGAGGATGCTAGGGAACTTATTCTGAACACTGAAAAAGTTCAAGAATCAATAATTTATCCTACCTTTCATATATGAACCAACTGGTTAAGTTCTTTATGAAAAAATGCTAGCTAATAAATGAAGTAAAGACAGAATGAGGTATCATTTTTGCAACACTTAATAAGAGAGTAGATCTAGGTAAAGATTAATGGCTGCTAAAACCATTACAAGTTGGTAGTAAATTGCACAATGGATGGTCAAACGGACAACACCTGAAATCTTACCGCAGAAAAAAGCAGGTACTGTGTGCCTCTCAATGACATACAACAAGTAAACACCATCTGTCAACAACTCAACAAATAATGTAATTTAAATCCAATCAAACTTCTAGGAACAGCTATCAGTGTTTTTAGGAAACTAACATCAACAGAGGAACACATTAAATAACATTACAGAAATGTAATTAGTGAGTCCAGGCAATGGGAAAACTGAATAATTTGTCACTTGTACAAATAAATAGCAAGGAAAAAAGGGGGAATCTATAGGTTGAGACTTAGCCTATCAAGTAAATGTAATGGGTAGATCTTGTTTTGATCCGTATTTGAACAACCTAAATATATTTTTTAAAAAGTGCAATTAAGGAAGTCTAACACTAGCTGGTTACTTGATAGTCAGGAATCATTATGAATTTCATTTGAGATTTGTTGGGTTTTTTTTTCTGAATGTGTTAGGGTCCCCATGCCCATCCCCAGGTTCAGTGAGTTGCTAGGGGAACTCGAAAGACCCATTCTCACAGGATGGCATACAGTTGTTCCTGGGGGCTACATGATTTACTGCAGAGACAGGATAAAAGGCAAAATGAGCAAAGGAAATAAGCACATGGGGTGAAGTCCAGAGGAGACCAGGTATAGACTCAAAGATTCCTCTCCCAGTGAAGTCAAACAAAACATGCTTAATTCCTCCAGCAACAAGTTTTAACAACCTATGTGAAATACCATCTACCAGGGATGTACAGTAAAGAGTACCCAAGATTTTTACTAAGGGGTAGTCATGTAAGCACTCACTGCCCAGCACATACCAAAGTTCCTGACTCCCAGAAGCAAGTGTTCGGCATAAACCATATTGTTACACAAACAGTTTAGACACCATGAGCCATTTTTTCAGGGAAGAATGAATCCTCCTAAATGCCAAGTTCCCAAACACCAGCCAAAGGTCAACCACACAAAGTGACCTTTCAGAAAACAGCAGTCTTGGACTTCCAGCCAAGATGGAGGTATAGGTAGACGCACTGTGCCCCCTCGCACAACCAAGATATGGACAACAACGATATAGAAACAAAATAACAACCAGAAATAACAGAAAATTGAAGTGCCGGGCAGTCCGACAACCAGTGAGTTGAAAATAGACTCGATCTACCAGACTGGTAGGAGAGGCGGAGTCGGGCCTGGTGAGGGACATGAAGCAGAGACCTGAGCAACCAGAGACCTGAGCAACCGGGGACGCGCACAAGTCCCCAGCAGGCAGACCCTGGGCGCACAAACCGGCAGCAGGCAGACTCCGGGCGCACAAGTGTCAGTGGCTGGCGGGCCAGGCTGGGAGGTGGCGACCGGCAGACCCAGCGAGGCGGCCATTGTGAAGTGGGGCACTGCGTGCAACTCAGGGTCCCAGCACCAGGAAATAGAGCTTTGGGGCACTGACTG
>JAPYXV010001580.1:0-13967 GCA_028533065.1 Trachops cirrhosus | reverse complement strand
AGAACTTATGACACATGGACTGAAGTAAAGCGGGGTGATGTGGGTGGGAGAGGGTATTCAGGGTGGAGGGGAATGAAGGGGGATAATAGGACAACTGTAATAGCATAACCAATAAAATATATTTAAAAAATAAAAATAAAAAAAAATAAAAAAAAAAAACATGAAAAAAAAATAAAATAAAATAAAATGTGGATCACCAGAGACTAAAGGTCTAACTATAGGGTTGACAAGTTGAACTCTAAAGTACAGCATTTTGAATTTATTATTTTTGTCATCTCTTAAAAATATTAGTATGGTGCTAGTGATCTATGACATAGTACAGATCTGGGTATTCCTACTCACTCTTTGACCTTGCTTATAAATTAGTGGGCTGAGTTGTGGTTCACTTAAAAGAGTTCAAGATTTTGGTATACATCAGAGTAGGCAGTTTTATGTGCAGCAAAGACCACACAACCATGTGGCAGAATCTAGCCATCTCCACATTTTCCACTGTCATTACTGTGAAAATATGCTGAAGTGGGCCATATTTTAATTTTATAAAATGGAAAGTTCAAGACAATATTGTCCTTTATATGGCTTTCACCTTTCTTGATTTTGTATTACTCATTTAAGATAAGGAATATTTAGCAATTCTTTCCTTTGGGAGACCCCTAGAGTTGTCTCTAATCAAAATTATAGGTTGTCGTGCCTAGTTCAGGTTCTATTGCTAGTCTATGGGACTAGGTCTAACTCTAATTCCTTGATCTATTTCCATTTTGCCAAGACAAGTGAGTTTGCATTTTTTATTTAAGAATGTGACAAAATCAAAAGTCACAATTGTAAATATATGTATGCCACCTGAAAAAGATTTATTGCTATTGATGACAAAAGGGATATTTGTTTCCAAAGTACTAATCCTTTAGTTACCAACATGAATCAGGCTATAGCCACTGTTTAGCATATTATCTGAGTTGCCAGAGCACCCTGTTCTCTTGTACTCACATGTGCTGTGGGTCCAAACATTTTATTCTCTTGTTACAGATAATTCAAAGAACTTGTATGTGCAACCCATGGATATGAACTAAGGGGGTGGGGAATGCTGGAGGGTTCGGGGGTACAGCGTGGCAGGGGGATAAAGGGAGGATT
Source organism: Trachops cirrhosus (assembly GCA_028533065.1). Classification (NCBI taxonomy): domain Eukaryota; kingdom Metazoa; phylum Chordata; class Mammalia; order Chiroptera; family Phyllostomidae; genus Trachops; species Trachops cirrhosus. The sequence continues at coordinate 12,842 of JAPYXV010001580.1, read as the reverse complement.
AGAAAAACAGTAATAGCATAATCAATAAAATATACTTTAAAAAAGAATTTGGGATTCTTGGATTTTCCCTTCTGAATCCCTTCTTGAATTTTCTGGAATAGTTTGACAAGGATTGGGGTTAGTTCTTCCTTAAGTGCTTTGTAAAATTCTCCTGTGAAGCCACCCAGTCCAGGGTTTTTCTGTGCTAGGAATTTTTTTTATTACTGCTTCAATTTCACTAGCTGTTACCAGTGCATTCAGGCTTTCTACCTGTTCCTAATTCAGTTTTGGAGGATTATATGTTTCTAGAAATTTGTCCATTTCACCCTGTTTTCAAATTTCTTGACATATAGTTCTTCATAGAAATTTCTTAAATCATTTGTATTTCTGTGGTATAGATTGTAACTTCTCTTTCATTTCTATTTTTATTCATTTGGGCCCTCTCTCTATTTTTCTCCATGAGTCTGCTTAAAAGCTTCTCAGTTTTACCATTTTAAAGAACCAGCTCCTGTGTTTATTGACCCTTTGAATTGTTCCATTATTCTCCATGTCATATAATTTTACTCTGATCTTCACTATTTCCTTTTTTCTTCTCACTCTGGGTATTGTGCATTATTCTTCCTTCAGTTCTTGCAGATACGGGATTAGATTGTTTATTGAAAATTTTCTATCTTCTTTAGGTAGGCCTGTATTGCTAAGAACTTCCCTCTTAGGACTGCCTTTGCTGTATCCCATAGGTTCTGGACTGTTCTTGTTTTCATTTTTTCCAAAACCTTTTGATTTCTTCCTTGATTTCATTCTTTTAAAAAAATACTTTATTGTTGTTCAAATACAGTTGTCTGCACTAACCCCCACCATTCCCTCCCACCCCAGCCATTACCACCTCTCTCCCATGATTCCACCCCCACTTGATTTTTCCATGTGTCCTTTATAGTTGTGCCTCAAAACCTTTACCCCCTACCCCCACCATTATCCCCTCCCACCTCCCCTGTGGTTGCTGTCAGATTGTTCTTAATTTCAATGTCTCTGTTTATATTTTGCTTGCTTGTTTCTTTTGTTGATTAGGTTCCACTTAAAAGTGAGATCATATGGTATTTGTCTTTCACATCCTGGCTTATTTCACTTAGCATAATGCTCTACAGTTCCATCCATGCTGTCAAAAAGGTTAGGAGCTCCTTCTTTCTTTCTGCTGCATAGAATTCCATTGTGTAAATGTACCATAGTTTTTTGATCCATTCATTCATTTACTGATGGGTACTTAAGTTGCTTCCAGCACTTGGCTATTGTGAATTGTGCTGCTATGAACATTGGGATGCATAGGTTCCTATGGATGTGTGTTTCCACTGCTGGGATTACATCCTAAGAACCTTGATCCCATTCTTAACCCATTCATTGTTCAATAACATGTTATTCAGTCTCCGTGCATTGGATTGCTTTTGAGTTTTTTCCTTGAGGTTCCTTTCTAGTTTCAAACTCTTGTGGTTCAAGAAAATAATTGATATGATTTTAATTTTCTTCAATTAGTTTAGGCTTGTTTCGTGTCCTATCATATGGTCTATCTTTGAAAATATTCCATGTGCATTTGAAAAGAATGTGTATTTTTCTTCCTTGGAATGAAAGTTTCTATATATATATCAGTTAAGACCATTGGATCTAGAGTGTCATTCAGTACCACAATATCCTTGTTGATATTTTGTTTGGAAGATCTGTCCATTGTTGACAGTGGGGTCTTAAGATCTCCTACTATGAGTGTATTGCCATTGATATCTTTCTTGATGACCTCCAATATTTTGCTTATATATTTGGGTGCTTCTATTTTGGGTGCATATATGTTTACAATGTTTATGTCTTAATGGATTCTTCCCTTGACTATTATGAAGTATCCTTCTGGGTCTCTTCTTATGGCCTTTGTTTTGAAATGTTTTGTCTGATGTAAGTAATCCTACCCTGGCTTTTTTTTTTTCTGTCATTTTCTTGGAATACTTTTTTCCATTCTTTGACTTTCAGCCTGTGTAGATCTTTTGTTCTGAGGTGGGTCTCCTGTAGGCAGCACATGGGTGGGTCATGTTTTCTTATCCACTCAGCATACCCTATGTCTTTTGATTGTAGGATGTAACCATTTACATTTAAGGTTATTATTGATAGGTACTTATTCATTTCCATTTTCCCCTTTATACCTGTGTTCCTCTCTCTCTCACTTTTTCTTCCTCTTCTTAAAGCAGTTCCTTTATCCTATCTTATAATGGTGGTTTGGTGAAAGTGTATACTTTTAGCCTTCTTATGTCCAGAAAACTCCCTATTTCACCATCCATTTTAAATGGGAGCCTTCTGGGTAGAGTAGTCTTGGTTTCAGAACTTTGCTTTAATAACTGGTAATATTTCTTGCCATTCCCTTCTGGCTTGTAGGGTTTCTGTTGAAAAATCAGACACTTGCCTTATTGGAGCTCCCTTGTATGTTGCTAGATATTTCTCTCTTGCTGAATTTTAGATTCTCTCTTTATCTTTAACATTTGTTATTTTAATTATGATGTGTCTTGGAGCAGACCTCTTTGGGTTCATCTTGATTGGGACCCTCTGTTCTTTCTGCATTTGCATGACTTTCCCCCTCTCCAAGTTAGAGATGTTTTCTATCATTTTTTAAACATTTTTAAATTGTTGTTCAAGTACAGTTTTCTGCATTTTTCCCCCACCCCTCCTCACCATCCCAGTCCTCCCCACCCCCTTCCCCTGTTTCCACCCCCTTGTTATTGTCCATGTGTCCTTTATAATTGTTCCTGTAAACCCTTCACCCTCTTACCCCACTATCCCCTTCCCCCTCCCCTCTGGTCATTGTCAGCCTGTTCTCAATTTCAATGTCTTTGGCTATACTTTGCTTGCTTGTTAGTTTTGTTGATTAGTTTCCTGTTAATGGTGAGATCATATGGTATTTTTTCAAATAGGTTTTCTAGCCCTTGCTCCTTTTCTTCTCCTTCTGATATTCCTACACAGCAAATGTTGTTACACTTCATGTTGCTTTGATGTTCCCTTAAACCATCCTTGTTGTTTTTGAGTCTTTTTATGTTTTGTTGCTCTGCCTGGGTATTTCCTTCTACTTTGTCTTCCAGATCACTGGTTCAATCCTCTGCTTCATCTAGCCAGCTTTTAATTCATTCTAGTGAATTTTTTATTTCAGATAGTATATGCTTCATTTATTCCTGGTTCTTGTTCATAGTTTCTACTTCTTTTTCATGTTGCTGTAGTTCCTACCAAGTTCCTTTTAGTTGTCACTGAGTTCCCTGAGCATCCTTATAACCATTTTTTTAAAATTTCATGTGTGATAGATTTCTTGTCTCAATTTCATTTAGCTATTTTTCTAGGAATTTCTCCATTCTTTTTGATTGGGGATTCTTTCTTTGTCTGCCCCCTTTGTGTGACTCTTTTGTTGTTTCTGTGTCTCAGGATGCTCTGCTTTGCCTGCCTGACTTCATGGTGTGGACTTCTGTCATAAGAGTTCTCTGGGTCTCAGTGGTGCAGTCTCATTGATCTCTTGACCTGGATGCTCTAAAGTTGCCCTTTATTCAGTATGTGTGGGCTCTTTTGTTGTATTTGGGCTTTGCTTGTTGGTGGTTCATTCATTGTTGTGTTCTCCCATTCAGCTGGCTGACTGGCAATCATATCTCCCACTGTGTCTTGCATGTATTGGTATTAGTTAACAAAGCAATATCACCAAAAAAAAATAAACACAGAGCAGCAAAATAACCCCTATACCACATCATCAATATCAACAGCAATTGAGTAAAAATTAATAAAGGTGGAGAAAAATTAAGAATATTGTAAAATAGAAAATAAGGAATCTGAGATGACTAAAAAAGGGAAAATGATTTTGAGTGAGAACAGGGAGGAGAAAAAATAAGATTTGGGAATGGAAATGAGGAAAAGAAAGGGGAATAATACTTAAGATGTAAGTAAAACATGGAAGGGCAACAGCAAAAAATGGAGTAAGAGAAGGGAAGAGTGCCCCATGAGGTTTGAAGTAAAATTTTAAAAGTATTGAACCAATGCGAACAATATTGCAGAAAAGCCACAGCAAGATCAATAATAATAACAGCTGATCAAATATTCATAAAGGTAGAAATGTAGTAAGAATGTTATACAAAAGAGAAAAGTGAATAGAAGATGTCTACAGTAAAGATAAATGATTTTGAGAGCATGAGGTAATAAAACTGATAAAAGTGAGGAATAGAACCCATGGTAAGAAAAAGAAAAAAAAGTAAAATAAATTCCTAAGGGCAGGGGGAAGGCAAAATGGAGTAAGACAGGGGGTGAGTACCCTATGAGATTTAAAGTACAAATAGTGAACAAATAGGAATTCTGTTGGTGAAGAACAGAAATAACCATGATATCCTCACCCAGCTAGCCATAATTAATAAAGGTTGAAAGGAGATAAGACTGTTATAAGATGGGGAAATAATACTATTATAAGATGAAGCTGACTTAAGGAAGGAAAAATGCTTTTGCAAGGATAGATGGAGGAGAAATAGTAAGAGTAAGGAATAGGAACATGGCATAGCATGGGAGAAAATAAAATTTATGACAACAATAAGAAAAGTCAGGAAGAAGGCAAAGTGCAGTAAGATAGGGAAGGGTGTTAAGTGAGATTTGAAATCATAATGTTGACAGGAGAGACCTAGTTCTTCTTACTGATCAGTGTAAAGAATCAGCAAATCTATTAGTGTAACTCCTCACCACCCTTTGTTCTCTGTTATAAAAGTCTGGCCTGAAAAGAAAATGTAAGACAATTTTTTAAAGGTGTGAACCCACTGTCTTCTCAGATTGCCAGCCATCTGAATAAAGCACCAATGAAGATTCAATACCTGTCTCTGCTTATAGGGTTTAGTATGTGACAGGTAGCATGAATGCCAGTGTCTTTTTTGGTTTCATGGGGATTCCCCATCCTGGGAGGGGAAGGAGTTGCTAGGATGCTCTCTCTGAGCAGGCTCTCCACTGATGCTGGTGCCTGGTGGCAGGCACCACAGCAACCAGGCTGCTGCTGGCACCCGGCTGGGGATTTTCCCTGTCCACCTATAAAATCTCCTCACTTCCTATTTTGAAGTGTCCTCTGTACTCTTTGGCTTCCAAACTGCACATCAGTTAAGATTCAATTGACTACTCACTTTGTTTTTTGGAAGATCAGCTAAGTGTCCAAGTTTGGTGCGAGAGCCAGTGGACTCATCTCCCACATACTTGGCCGCCATCTTTTCTCTCTCTGAATGCATGGTTTTAATCATTGCTTTAATCAAGATTCTTGATGATTTTCTTCTTACTCTTTTCAGTAAGAGAATGGTATGTTAATACCACCCATATTAATCTTAGCTATACCTGCTTACTTTTCCTTTTTTTGTTTAATTTCATTATTTACTTGCTTCACATATTTTGAGACTTTTGTGGGAGAACTGAGTCCCCCAGAAAGATATGTTGAAGTCTTAACCCCTGGAACTTGTTAATGGAGATTTATTTGGAAAAAAAGGTCTTTGCAGATACAAGTGAAGATGAGGTCATACTGGATTCATGTAGGCCTTAATCCACAATGACTATCTTCATAAGAAGAGACAATAGAGACATAGGAAGAAGAATGCCATGTGAAGATACAGATGCACACAGAGAGAATGTCATGTGATGATAGAGGCAGAGACCAGAGTGATGCAGTTTCAAACAAAGGAATTCTAAGGATTGACAGTCACCACCACATGTTAGGAAGAGGCAATGAAAGATTCCTTATTTTCAGAGGGAGACTGGCCCTGCCAAAACCTTGATTTCAGACTTCTAGCCAACAGAATTGTGAGAGAACAAGCTATTGGTGTTTTAAATCACTCAATTTGTTACAGTAGTCCTTGGAAATCAATAGAGAGGTTATGTTATTAGGTGCATAGATATTTAAAGTTTGTATAGTTTTTTGGTGGAATGAAACTTTTAGCATTCTTACATGTACTAGTTTATCCAAGCTTTTTGCCATAAAGTTGACTTTGATATTAATATTACTGTACCTATTTTCTTTTAAGTGTTTTCATGATGTGTCTTTTTGCATCTGTTCACTTGCAAACTTTGTATATTCATTTGCCTCCTATATCTTAAAAGATTTTTTTAAAATAAGCCAAATAATCTGTCATTTAATTGAATTATTTAGTTTTCTTACATTCAGTGTCAATTTTTGTATTTAAATCTATCATTTTCTTATTTACTACTTAACCATTTCTTCATATTCTTTTTAATTTCTTTTTTTCTTTAGGAATAACAACAATTATCGTTGTTATTATTAATTACCATTCCCTGCACTTCACTCTTAGCTCTTATTCTAGAAGATCTAACATGCATTCTTTTTTTTTTCTAACATGCATTCTTGAATAAAATCCAGTGTAAACCAGTATCATTGATTATCCAAGCAAGGACATTATAGCACTATAGCTATATTTAATCATCTCTTACCATACATATTCTTCTTTTAATTATTTGAATTATATATGTGTGTACATATATATATATACCTATTAACTCCCATAATACATTATTATTGTTTTAATAAACTGAGCATTCATTTATATTTATCTACATTTTACCCTTTCTATTATTTTTATGCCTTTATATTTTCTTGGGTTTCTAACTGGGATCATTTTTTTCTTCTTCCTAAAAAAACTGATTTAGCATTTTATTTAGTGTGTGTCTGTCAGTGATAAATTGTCTCAGGTCTGTGTGTTTATTTGTATTTGAAAATATTTTTATTTATGCTTTGTATCTGGAAGCTCTTTGTATCAGGTATAAAATTCTAAATTGACAGAATTTTTTCTTTCAGCACTTTGAATATATTACAGTTGTCCTCACTGTTCCATAATTTATGTTGAAAAATTATCTGCTAGAGTTATTGCTATTACTTTAAATTAATACATTTCTCTGCCTCCAACTCCAGGTTACTTTTAAGATATTTGTCTTTGGATTGTAGTTTTACTATAATGGGCATATGTATATTTTTAAAAGTACTTCTCATGTTTCAGATTCAGTTTCATGAATATGCAACTTTATATTACTTGTGAATTTATGGAACATTCTAAACTACTATTAAAATATTGATCTTCCACATTTTATTTTTCATCTGTTTCTGGGAATTGAATTGCATGTGTTACAACTTTTTACCATATTCCATTTGCCTCTTACTCTTTTGTTGTATTTCCCTTGCTTTATTTCTCCATTCTTCAGTATGAATAATTCATTCTGTTCTGTGTTTCTTTCAATGCTTGCTTCAGTTCTGACCAGTTTGCTCTTAAACTCAAATGTGAGTTTTTAAATTCAGCTATTTATTTGCATTGTAGGTTTTGTTTTTCCTTATTTCCTGGATGTATTAAAAGCCTATTTCCAGTGAGAGGTTACCATGAAGTCCTAGTGGTGGCACTGATGGAAATCCATTACAGTTGGGTAAAGCAGACAGGAAATAAATTAAAATCAAATAATAATCAACTTTTGTAAGTGGCAGGAGTATAGGCTAAGCATAGCACAAAGCTGGAGGAGATCACACAATAAGAAGGTAGACATATAATGCCTATTTAATAGTCATATCAGCAGGACATCAGAAAACACCCTCTCACTAGCTGCCCTCCAATAAGCTAGTAAGTATAGGGTAAATAATAACAGTAAAATTCTAACTGTAGAACTGCAGGAGACAAATTCCTTCTGGAGCACAGAACAAAGGGAAGATTCAAAGCTAAGAAGGAATCAGACATTGAGAAATAACCTTTGGAAAATCAGCCCACATCAACACCAAAAGAATTACCACAAAGAGATAAAACACTCTTTTGAGGCAAAACAATTTCATTCCCTTATTGTGTTGCTGGTTACTTGAATCTAAACAGTAAAAAATACACCAGAAAGATCAGCTTTGCTGAATGGTAACTAAAAAAATAAAGAAAAAAAATTTTCTCACAAACAAAACTTAAGGTAATACATTGCTAATAGACGTACTCATCAAGAAATATTAACAGAAGTCCTTAAGGTAAAAGAAACATGGTATTGTTTGGAAATTTAGACCTAGAAAAAGAAATGTAGATCATTGGAAATAGAATATATAGTGATAAAATAAAATTCATATTACTGTTATTTACTTATTTAATTGCTATAGAAGATAACTGACATCGTACAGTAATTTTAATTTAAATGTAGTGTGTTTCTAGCAGGTGTAAAAGTAAAACACATGGTAATATCACAAAGGATGGGGGTTGGGAATATACTCTTGTACATACAAACCTTATAGTTGATGTGAAGCAGTGTACTGTTACTTGAAAGAAGACTCATATTAATTAAAGTGAGTTTTTAATTAATATTCTAAACACTTGGGCCACCTGTAAAAATTTTAAAGTGTATATAAATAAGTTAATGGAGGGAATAAAATTCTCAAATTACCTAACAGAAGTCAGAAAAATTTGGGAAAAAAAGGACAAATTGAATAAATAAAAAACAGTGAATATGGTGGTAGATATTAATCATACTCTATCTATAACCACACTGAAGGTGAATGGTATAAACACTTCATTTAAAAGTCTGAGATTCTCTAATTGGACCTGACTATTGCTATCTACAAGATAGCACCTTCAATTTCAAAATATGTAAGTTAAAGTTCAAAGAATGAGCCGTTGCTGGTGTGGCTCAGTGAACTGATTGCCGGCCTGTGAACCAAAGGGTCCCCAGTTCAATTCTCAGTCATGGTACATGCCTGGGTTGTGGGCCAGGTCCCCAGTAGGGGGCACACAAGAGGTAACCACATATTGATATTTCTCTCCCTCCCTTTCTCCCACCCTTCCCCCCTCTCTGAAAATAAATAAATAAAATCTCTTTTTAAAAGTGAAAGAATGAAAAAATATATCATGCAGATACAAATAAAAAGAATGCTAGAAAGCTATATTAATTTCACACAAAGTAGACTTCAAATCAAGGAATGTTTTCAGGCACAAGGATGGACATAATTAATGGTAAAACAGCTGAATTCATTAAGAAGCTATACTAATTCTCAAAGTATATGCATCTAACAACAGAGCTTCAAAATACTTGAGGAAAAATGAGTAGAACTGAAATGAGAGATAGACAAATCCATGATTAGCACTGGAGTCTTTCAACACTTCTCTCTCAGTAGATAGTACAAGTAGGCAGAAAATCATAGGTCCCTGCAACCCAAACTGTAATCTAGACTTTGACAAATGATTCTAATTGTATTACAAGTGGATAACATAACCACATTAAATAGTGTGTACAAAAAAAGGATATGACCTAATTACCTTTGGGAAACAAGGATTTGAACCAGATATATCATAAGGCTGAAGACAAAAGAATTGTACATAAATACTGTATTTTAACTGGTCAATTTGTTTCTCACAGGGCTACAGGTCAGTTATTCTAAAACTACTTTACATATACACTAAGTTTGGATAAAAATAATATGTATTTAAACAGTAAAAGCCAGGTTTTTCACTGTATATATTTGTATATACATTAAAAATGTAACATTATATGATATAATCAACTCCAATCCAATATCATCCATTCACTCCATCATTACCTCATTGCTTGTTTGTTACATCTTTCTCTGACAATATATGTTATATACATACATGATCTATAATAAATAGATATAATAAATTATATGCATATATAAGAGAGAAATACAATAGCTTGATCTGTAACATTTTGGACTCCTTAAAGAAACACACAAATTCAGGACTTGAATAGGATTATGAAAATAAGTTTGGAGTACCTTTTGGTGCCAGAATTATGAAAATGTTTTTAAAAAGAAGAAACATAAAAGCATGGGGGCATTCCAAAAGTCAAAGTAACCAATTTGAAAAATCTCCCAGTGGCCAAAGTTAGAATCATTTGAGCCAGAAAATGAAAATTGATAGTATTGTGTTGTAGCCCAAGGAATAACATAAGTATCCATAAGTCTATACTGATATAAACACATAAATAAATAAATAAATAAATAAGGTGTAAAGGGTCACTTGTCCTTACAGAAAAATTTCAATTCATAAAAATAGAATAATGAATGAAATGGAAAGTCACCACTAGAATGTCACAGTAATAATTGCAGCAAACAAAATTGACTGATAAATGATAAATTCAGTGAAAGAAACATTAAACAGAAATAGGACATTTTTGTATCTTCAAAGTATCTCTCCTGAAATATTTATTTAATGCTATGGAGAATTTTACACATGTCCACAAATTCTTCAATTCTACTTCAAGATAGTTTAATCCTTTACCCCTTAGGCATGGGTCAGATTTAGTGAGTCACATCTAACACAAAGAGTAAGGAAAGGGAAAAATAATAATGTTACAGAGAGATCCAACATGGTAAGGAGTGAGTGAGTGGAAGTTACACTAACCTCCTACCAGGACCAATCTGGAATTACAATTAAATTGTGGAGAAATCATCTGTAAAAAACAACTGAACAATAGTGAGAGAGAAGCTGTGTAACCATGGACAGACAGAAGAATCAGCTTCAGCACAACATGAGTGGTAGGGAGTGCTGTAGAGACATGAGAGGTCGGACTTCGTGTCCACAGGTGGCAGCTGAAGTGCTGGAGGGTTATTTAAGCAGCTGGTTTGATCTACCTGAGAAGTGTGGAGTCTGAATCCTAAGCTGGAATCTCCAGACTGGAACACCAGAGTCCAAAAGTACAGATAAAACATCCAGTGGCAAAAAGCTGCGGGGATTCTCTCTGCCAGAGATAGATGGCTAAAGACACAAAGAGTCATTTAAAGGGCCAACATATAAGTTTTCATTTGTAGCCATTTACCCTGGGCTCTGGCAAAGGGGAGGGGGACAGAATGAACTAGAGATATTTGAGGAAAGACTGGGGATGGAGGCATTGGGGAGAGAACTGAAAGAGTAGTGGTCAGAATCCCAGTGCTGAGTCATCCTTCATACTACAGCAGCCATTTTGCTCAGGCAGACAACTTTTCTCTAAGGGGCATCAGTCTGAGGGAAACAATCCTCACCCCCAGGAGGAACTCCAGCCCCACCTATGTCTTAAGCCTGACTGCTGGGTGCAGACTGAATAGATTAACAACTGAAGGAGTCAGCCAGAGAAAGTAGATCCCTGGAAGTCTCAAACAGGCTGCCTAAGGTCAGACAGGGTCATCATCTGACTTTACCAGAGTCAGATCCAGAAAGAAAAGACAGGGATAAATACTAGATGCTACCATGAAAATATCCATTGTTGTCTTCTGCATGATTAGTGATATTTTCTTTCCTGCATAACTTTTTTTAAAAAAGATTTTATTTATTTTTTTAGAGAGAGAGGAAGGGAGGGAAAAAGAGAGGGAGAAAAGAATCAATGTGTGTCTACCTCTGACATGGCCCCCTCTGGGGACCTGGCCCACAACCCAGGCATGTGCCCCAGACTGGGAATCGAATCAGCCACCCTTTGGATCCCAGCCCACACTCAATCCACTGAGATACACCAGCCAGTGCTCCTGCAAAGCTTTTTAACATTCATTTCTTCTCCTTTCAGTCTGTGCATATTAAGTCCCTAAATGTTATACTATACTTTATTTCAATTCACGTATTTTGCCCCTCCCTTCTATCACCCCATTTACCTTTTTTTTCTCATATTATTTTCATTTTAAATTTTGTTTTCTCACTACAACTTGTTTACATTCCATACTCTTACTATTTCTCCCCTGTCCAGCCTCTCAAAACCAATTGTCTTGTCAATGGATATCTCACACTCTTTGTCCCTCTCTTAAAATACCCATGTGCTCTCTCAACCTTTAGCAATTATTGCTCATTTGTTGTGGCTAGGGTACTTGTTGTTGCAGTTTTTCAGTTTTATCACTAGATTTAACTAAGTTTGTATTTCAAATCCCAAATTTTACTATTTCCCTCTCCTACCATTTTTTAAGTCTCAAATTTACTTTTGTCCTGTCTTAGCCCTTTTTCTCTTTTTCCTCTTTCATCATGCCCTTTTTTCCTTTCTTCCTTTTTTCTTGATATTTTAATCTCAAATTTTAATTTTTCTTTCTGTTAGCCTGGTTTTCATTACTCGCTCTTAGTATTCCCTCTCCCTCTATCATCTCAAAGTCACTTACTTCCCTTTGCTCTCCATATCTCTTAAGCTTTTCTTCCTTTATTTTTTCCTTATTATTCTCATCCCACCTATATTAATTAACTCAGTTGTTGTTGATAGTGCTGTGTTGGACATTTCTCTCCAATTTTGTTCTTATTTTCTTAATTATTTATACATTTTTCCTTTGTCTTACTATCTTTCACTTTATTTTATTTTAATTTTTATTATTTTATTTTAGTTTATTCAGTACACTTTCTATCTTTTATTCCCATTCCAGCCCACCCACCCATACCTCCCCTCCTCCCTCCCCTTTCCAACCCCCCTAGTTTTGTCCATGTATCCTCTATATTTGTTCCTGTAAACCCTTCCCTTCTCCCCTGAAATTCCCTCCCTTCTCCCCTCTGGTCACTGACAACCACTCCTCCATTTCCGTGTCTTTTGTTATAATTTACTTGTTTCTTTGTTTTCTTGTTTAGGTTCCTGTTAAAGGCGAGATCATGTGGTATTTGTCTTTCAATGCCTGGCTTATTTCCCTTAGCATAATGCTTTCCAGCTCCATCCATGCTGTTGCAAAGGGTATGAGCTCCTTCTTTCTTTAGGCTGCATAGAATTCCATTGTGTAAACGTACCATAGTTTTTTGATCCATTCATTTACTGATGGGCACCTAGGTTGCTTCCAGCACTTAGCTAGTGTAAATTGTGCTACTATGAACATTGGGGTGCATAGGTTCTTTTGGATTGGTGTTTCAGGATTCGTAGGATATAATCTCAGCAGTGGA
>JAPYXV010001579.1:0-13967 GCA_028533065.1 Trachops cirrhosus | reverse complement strand
AGCAACAAGTGGAAAAGTTATTTGAACAAATAATAAAGGAGAACTTCCCCAATCTGGCAAAGGAAATAGACTTCCAGGAAGTCCAGGAAGCTCAGAGAGTCCCAAAGAAGTTGGACCCAAGGAGGAACACACCAAGGCACATCATAATTACATTAGCCAAGACTAAAAATGAAGGAGAGAATCCTAGAAGCAGCAAGAGAAAAGAAGACAGTTACCTACAAAGGAGTTCCCATCAGACTGTCAGCTGATTTCTCAAAAGAAACCTTATAGGCAAGAAGGGGCTGGAAAGAAGTATTCCAAGTCATGAAAGGCAAGGACCTCCATCCAAGATTGCTCTATCCAGCAAAGCTTTCATTTAGAATGGAAGGGCAGATCAAGTGCTTCTCAGATAAGGTCAAGTTAAAGGAGTTCATCATCACCAAGCCCTTATTATATGAAATGTTAAAGGGACTTATCTAAGAAAAAGAAGATAAAAAATATCAACTGTAAAATGACAGTAAACTCACAATCAGTAACAACCACAGCTAAAACAAAAATAAAAACAAACTAAGCAAACAGCTAGGACAGAAACAGAAACACAGAAATGGAGACCACATGGAGGATTATCAACTGGGGAGTGGAAGGGGGAGAGAGGCAGAAAAATTACAGAGAATAAGTAGCAGAGATGGTAGGTAGAAAATAGAAAGGGGGAGGGCAAGAATAGTGTAGGAAATGTAGAGGCCAAAGGACTTATATATATGACACATGGATATGAACTGAAGGGGGGGAATGTGGGTGGGAGGGGGTGTGCAGAGTGGAGGGGAGTGAAGGGGGAAAATGGGACAACTGTAATAGCATAATCAATAAAATATATTTTTTAAAAATGCCAAAGGTTAAAGATAAAGAGAGAATCTTAAAAGCAGTAACAGAAAATCAGTTAGTTACCTACAAGGGAGCTCCTATAGACTGTCAGCTGATTTATCAACAGAAACTTTTCAAGCCAGAAGGGACTGGCAAGAAATATTTAAAGTGATGAAAAGCAAGGACCTAAAACCAAGACTCCAGCACAACTATCATTTAGAATCAAAGGACATATAGAGATTCCCGGACAACAAAAAGCTAAAGGAGCCATCACCACCCATATAACATGAGATATTAAAGGGTATTCTTAAAAAAATGAAAAAAAGATAAAAATTACGAATAATAAAATGGTAATACATACATGTCTATCAATAATTAATCGATGCAAATGGATTAACTGCTCCAGTCAAAAGATATGTGGTAGCTGAATGGGTAACAAAACAAGATTCTTACTTACGTTGTCTACAAGAAACTCACTTCAGATCACAGACTAAAAGTAAAGGAATGGAGAAAAGTATTTCATGAAAATGGAAACAGAAAACAAGCCAAGGTAGCAATTCTTATATCAGACAAAATATATGCCAACACAAAAGCTATAACAAGAGAAAAAGAATGATCAGCAGTTCTACTTTTGGGTATTTATATGATGAAACCCAAAATACTAAACCGAATAGACATATACATCCATGTGTATATGGATGAGGTTCTGAGATGGCTGCAGAGTAACTGGAAGCTCTATCCACTTGTTCCCAGCCCCAGACCACCTTGAAGCTAAACTAGAGAGTACTCAACTTGAAAATCCAATTGAGTGTGAGTGAGATCATGTGAGTGAGAATGTGCATGGGTAAGTGTGTGGGCGTATGTGTGAGTGTGCATGGGGCCATCCACCTATAAGGGCACTTGGGGATGGGCAGCCCAGGCTCTCCTAGGGGAGCCATTACCACCAAAACACCCAGCTGAGCACTTCAGGTTATATGGGTTTGGAGCAGGAGCCATTTTGTAGAATTAACAAAATTCTCCTTGGGAAGAAGCCACCAGAATGGCCACACCTTGGCACCCAGGCTTGCCTCTGTGCCCTCCATGTCTAGCAGGCCACACACCCTACAGTCACCAGGAGCCAGTGTCTGGGGACTGCAGTACTTGCCAGGGAGAGGGCTGTCACCTCTCTGGACCCAGGCACCACTAGAACCACAAACAGAATGAGGTCTGAGGAGCCTGTGGATCAGTCAAGGACCCACAAGCACTGTGTATGGTGAGAGGTGGCTGGGGAGGCTGCCTGCAAAGGCCACAGAAGGAGTGCAGCAGTACAAACCTGAGGCTGAGGCTCACTAGTGGGGAGTGGTGCAAGTGCCCTGCCACTTTCCTGTTTATAGTTTTGTTGCTGGACTCTTCCCTTCCTTCCTCCACCCCATTAGGATGATATGAGACTTGAAAGAAGACAATGCATACAGGATATATTCTATTGATTTGCTAGAGAGAGAAAGACGTACCTGTGTGAGAGAGAAACACTGATAGGTAGCTTCTTGTACATGCCCTGACCGGGGATCCACACCAGACCTAGAAGCCCTCTCAAGGTAGAAGCAGTCATGATAGGGGTTAAGCTCCTTAGCCAAACAGAGAAAAGTTCCCACCAACCAACAGTCCAACAAAAATCAGGACCCATATAGAATAGGAGACTCCACATAACCCACACAAAGGACATTCCTACAGCATCCAGAAGAGATAAGGAGTCTGCACTGTGGGTACTTTCTGGGCTGGAAAGAGACAAAAACCACTAGAGAAAAACCACCCATCTTTTTTTTTCTTAAAGGGGCAAAGCACAGGTTTTGTGGGTGGGGCTACCAACCCTGGGCCCCAGCGAAGGGAGGGTAGCATGGACTGGAGTTTTGTGAGGAAACTGGATTGGGAGGCACTGGGGAAAGACTTGGGGAGAGTATTTTTGGATTTTCAGGGCCTGGATATACGTGGTTCCATAGCAGCCATCTTTCTTGAGAAAAGCTAGCCACACCCAAGGAAAAATCAATGACCTTACCTTGTGGGCTACCACTCCCTTCACCCTCTGAAATTCCCTTCACCACAACTTCTGAAATCCTGTTTGCTCTACTCAACAAATTTTTTTGTTCTTTTTCAGGTTTTCTGTCTTGGGGTTTTATCCTATTTCTTTCTTTTTCTTTTCTCCCATCCTTCATCTTAACCCTTGCTGAGGACATGGCAACATAAACAGACTCAGGGTTCATCAGAGATTGGTGGTAGGGTGCAGCCAATCCATGCACTATCTTGGGAAACAGACTAGTATTTCCCACTCATGGGTGAGCCACAGAAACACCCTCCCGGTGTCTGGCAGACCCAAAATCTGGGCTCTGGAATCCTACCAGTGGCCTCACCCTGCTGAGTACAGGGAAATAATCCAAGACAGACTCAAAGTAGTGCCCCAGGGGAAGGGAGAACACACCTACCATCTTTTCTGAAGTCTGAAAGGTGCATGTCATGAGACATCCAGAAATTACAGACCCTGTTTCTGCTAGAATTCCTCTCAGAAATATCGGATCTGTGACTAGTCTAAGATTGACAACAAGCAAGCAGGCAGAGACTGGCAGAGGTGGATCCTGTGGTGACTTGGGATGTTTGCTGACACACCCTGGACCCAATGGTGATAAAAGACAGTTTTTCAGAGTAACTTGGCCCACTCTGGGAGCAGCCAAGCCTGGAGGAATGAGCCACAAACTGTGCATAGGCTATAGCTTTAAAAAGGTGACTGAGGGCCAGATGTGGACAGCATCTCACATTGGCTTACACCAGACTCATATATCAGAGTGATATCCAAAGAGAGAAACCAGAAAGAAATATCTAAACTGTGCTGAGACAAATCCACTTTGTTCTTTTCTCATTATCTTAGCTATTTTTTTTCATAGCCTTTTTATTTTATTATCTATTTTTTCTTTTCCTTTTATCTTTGGTGCTCCAATATTTCTTTCTTATCTCCTATTTAACAGTTATCTTTGATTACCCCACTGTTCCCTTCTTCTCTCCTTTTGTTATTCTTGTTTTTTCTATGTTCCTTTTCCCAGTTTTCCTCTTTCAATTAATTATGAGTAGTAGTCCTATTTCCCTTTTCCCTCTCATAACCACTTTTCTTTCCTTAGGTTTTCTCATATTTATTTTCCTTTCCCCTCTCCTCTACTCTTCTATTTCTCTTTCCGCTCCTATTATTCTTTGCTCTCTTGTCTTTGATGCTGCTGTTGTGGTTGGGAAAGTTGCTTGTTTTGGTGTTGTTTTCATGTTGTTTTGCATTGTTCTGCCAGTACCTATATGACAGTGTACAACACATGGTGTGAGTTGAGCCTCTTAGCCAACCAGCCAGGAGGACGTTCTTACCAACAAATGGGCCAAAAACAATCAGAACCCAAAAACAACAGGAGAGTTCACATAATCCACAGAGAGCACATTCCTAGAGCATACAGATCAAAGAGTCTTCATCACTGGGTCCCACAGGACTCATAATACACAAGGCTGTTCGACAAGACAGAGAGTGAAAACAAATCAATTGAATACGTTGAAACAAACATAAAAACAGAGCCAAAATGGAGAGACAGAAACAACCACCAAATGAAAGAAAAGGAGAAATCTACAGAAAAAGAAAAAGAGCTAAATGAAATTGAGGCAAGCAATATATCAGACGGAGTTCAAAGCAATGTTTAAAATGATGGTCAATCAACTCAGTGAGAACTACAAGGAACTTAGTGGGAACTATAGCAACATGAAAAATAACATAGAAACCTTGAATAAGAACCAGTTGGAAATGAATGCAATATCTAAAATGAAGAACACACTAGGAGGAATTAAAAGCAGACTAGATGAAGCAGAGATTCAAATCAGTGACTTGGAACGCAAGGTAGGAAAAAAAACACCCAGTCAGAGCAACAAAACGAAAAAAAAGATTAAAAAAGAACAGAATAGTTTAAGGGACCTTTGAGACAAAATGAAACATAACAATATTCACATCATAAGGATACAAGAAGGAGAAAAAAAGGGAGCAAGAACTCGAAAACCTGTTTGAAAAAACAATGACAAAACTTTCTTAAATTGGTGAGAGAAAAAGGCATGCAAGTTTAGGAATTACAGAGGGTAGCAATAAAGATGAACCCAAAGAGGCCCACTCTAAGACACATTTCAATCAAGCTGATAAAACTTAAAGACAAGGAGAAATCTTAAATGCAGAAGGGAGAAACAGCTAGTAACACACAAAGAAACTCCAACAAGGCTATCAGCTGATTTCTCAACAGAAACACCACAAGGCAGAAGGGAATGGCACAAAATATTCCAAGTAATGAAAAGCAAGGGCCTGTAACCAAACTACTCTATCCAGAAAAGCTCTCATTTAAAATGAAAGGCAAAGTAGAGAGTGTCCCAGACAAAAGAAGGCTAAATGAGTACATCACCACCATGCCAGCAGGGGATTGTAAATGGACTGCATGAGGAAGAAGAAAGAAGAAGAAGGAGAAGGAGAAGAAGAAGGAGAAGAAGGAGGAGGAGGAGGAGGAGGAGGAGAAGGAGAAGTGGAGGAGGAGGAGGGGGAAAAGGGGAGGAGGGTAGGAGAAAGGGAGAGATAGAGAAAGGACACAGGTACAAAGGGAAAAACTGGCAATGAATAGGTACCTATCATTAATAACCTTAAAGGTAAATGGATCAAATGTTCTAATCAAAAGACATAGGGTGGCTGACTGAATGGATAAGAAAACATGACTTGTATCTATGCTGTCTATAAGAGGTCTACCTCAAAACAACAGATATATACAGGCTGAAAGTGAAGGGATGGAAAAAATATGCCATGCAATTAGACAAGAAAGAAAAAGGTTGGGTAGCAATACTTATATCAGACAAAATAGACTTCAAAACAAAGGCCATAACAAGAGACAAAAGAGATCACTATATAATACTTAAGGGAGTAGTCCAACAAAAGGATAGAACCCTTGTTAACATATAGACACCCAATATAGGTACACCTAAATATATAAAGAAAATATTGGAGGACATTAAGAAAGAGATATACAGCAATACAGCCATTTTAGGAGATTTTAACATCAGACTGTCAATCATGGATAGACATTTCAACCAAAAAATCAATAAAACTACGGCAGCATTTAATGATAGTCTAGATCAAAGGAACTTAATTGATATTTACAGAACATTTTACCCCAAACAAGCAAAATATACATTTTTTAAAATGCACATGAATCATTCTCAAAGATAGATCATATGGTAGGACAAAAAAATAAGCTTTAACAAAATCAAGAAAATTGAAATCATATCAAGCATCTTCTCAGATCACAATGGCTTGAAACTAAAAACAACCTCAAGAGAAAACTCAAACACATTCAAATATATGGAGGCTGAATAATATGTTATTGAATAATAAATGGGTTAACAATCAGATCAAGTAAGAAATCAAAAAGTATCTGGAAACAAATAATAGACACACAACAACCCAAAACCTATGGGACGGTGAAGGCAATCCAGACAAGGGTATTCATAGCAAAACAGGCCTACCTAAAGAAGATAGAAAAATCTCAAATAAACTTTGTAATGCCACATCTAAAAGAACTAGGGGAACAACAAACAAAGCCCAGCACAAGCAGAAGAAAGGAATAATCAAGATCAGAGCAGAGTTAAATGAAATAGAGACTGAAAAAATAACTCAAAGGATCAATAAATTGAGGAGCTGTATCTTTGAAAAGATAAACAAAATTGACAAACCATTATCCAGACTCATCAAGAATAAAAAGAGAGGACACAAATAAATAAAATCAGAAATGAAAGAAGTAACAACTGATACCACAGAAATACAAAGGATTGTAAGAAATTACTATGAATAACTGTATGTCAAGGAATTGGACAACCTGGGATAAATGGATAAATTTCTAGACATACAATTCTTTCAAAACTGAATCAGGAAGAATCAAAAAACCTGAATAGACTGATAACAACTAGCGAACGTAAAGCAGTAATCAAAAATTCCTGACATAAAAAGCCCTGGACCAAATGGCTTCATAGGCAAAGTATACCAACCATTCAAAGAAGAACTACCACCTACCCTTAAACTATTCCAAAAAATTCAAGAAGAGGGAAAATCCCCAAACTTTTTTTAGGAGGTCAGTAGTACCTAATCTCAATATCAGGTAAAGACACAACAAAGAAAGAAAACTACAGGCCAATACCTCTGATGAACATAAATGCTAAAATCCTCAACAATATATAAGCAAACCAGATCCAGTAATACACTAAAAACAGCATACACCATGATCAAGTGGCATTTACTCCAGGGATGCAAGGATAATATGATATTCATATATCAATAAATGTGATATTAAATATGATATATCACATCAACAAAATGAAAGACAAAATCACATGATTATATTAATAAATGCAGAAGAAGCATTTGATAGACTGCAGTACCCATTTATGATAAAAACAAATTTCAGCAAAGTTGGAATAGAGGGAGAATACATCAACATAATAAAGGCCATACATGAAAAACCTACTGTCAACCTCATATTCAATGGGTAAAACCAAAGAGCATTTCTCTTAAGATAAGGAACACGGGTGTCCATTTGCACCACTCTTATTCAACATAGCAACAAAAGTTCTAGCCACAGCAATCAGACAAAAAGAAGTAATAAAAGGCATCCAAATTGGAAAGAAGGAAGTAAAACTGTCATTATTTGCAGATAGCATGATAGTGTATGTAGAAATCCCTATAGTCTTCACCAAAAATCTACCTGACCTACTAAGTGAATTTGGCAAACAAGCAGCATACAGAGTTAATATTCAGAAATCTATGGTATTGCTGTACACCAAAAACTGAAGTATCAGAAAGAAAAACTAAGGAAAAAATCCCATTTGCCACAGCAACAACAACATAAAAAGTACCTAGGAATAAATTTAACCAAGGAGATAAAAGACCTCTACTTGGAAAATGATAGAACACTGAAGAAAAAAATTGAGGATGATACAAGTAAATGGAAGCACATACCCTGTTCATGAATTAGAAAAATTAACATCATTAAAATGTCAATTCAACCCAAAGCAATCTATAGATTCAATGCAATCTCTATTAAAATACCAATGACATATTTCACAGATCTAGAGAAAATACTTCAAAAATGTATATGGAACTAAAAAAAAACAGCAATATTGAGAAAAAGAAGAAAGTTGGAGAGTTCACAATACCTGATATCAAACTATACTAAAAGGCCACTGTAATCAAAACAGTCTGATACTGGCATAAGAACAGACACACAGATCAATGGAATAGATTAGAGAGCCCAGAAATAAACCCATGTTTCTGTGGCTATAAAATATTTGACAAAGAGTACATGAGCATACAATGGAGTAAAAATAGCCTTTTCAATAAATGGTTTTGGGAGAACTGGACTTGTACATGCCAAAAAATGAAACTATGCCACCAACTACATCATACACCAGAATAAACTCAAAGTAGATAAAAGACTTTAATATAGGTTGTGACACTATAAATGTCCCAGAGGAAAACATAGGCAGTAAAATATCAGCCATCCCGTGTAGCAATATTTTTGCTGATATATCTCCTAGGGCAAGGGGAGTAAAGGAAAATATAAACAAATGGGACTACATCAAACTAAAAACCTTCTGCACAGCTAAAGATACCATCATCAAAATGAAAAGGGAACCAACTGTATGAAAGAACATATTTGCCAAAGATACATTAGACAATGGTTTGATCTCCAAAATATATAAAGAACACATACAACTTAACACCAGAAAGAAACAATCCAATTAAAAAATATACAAAGGACCTGAATAGACACTTCTCCAATGAGGATGTACAGATGGCCCATAGACATGTGAAAAGATGCTCAACATCACTAGCAATCAGAAAGATGCAGATTAAATCCACAATGAGATATCATCTCATACCAGTCAGAATGGGTGTCATTAATAAATCAACAAACAACAAGTGGTGGTAAGGATGTGGAGAGAAGGGAACCCTAGTGTACTCTTGATGGGAATGCAGAGTGGTACAGCCACTGTAGAAAACAGTATGGAATTTTCTCAGAAAACTAAAATTGGAACTGCCTTTTTACCCAGCCTAACCACTGCTGGGAATATACCCTAAGAATCCCAAATCACCAATTCAAAAGAACCTATGCACCTCTATGTTCATAGCAACACAATTTACAATAGCCAAGTGATGGAAATAGCCTAAGTGCCCATCAGTAAATGAGTGGATTAAAAAACCGTGGTATATTTACACAATGCAATACTACACACAGAAAGAGAAAAGGAACTCCTACCTTTTGTGACAGCATAGATGGAACTGGAGAATATTATGCTAAGTGAAATAAGCCAGGCGGTGAAAAACAAATACCATATGATCTCACCTATAACAGGAATCTAATGAGTAAAATAAACTAACAAACAAAATAGAACCACAAGCATAGAAACATGGAACAGACTGACGGTGACCAGAGAGGAGGTTAGAGGGAGTAATGGTGGAAAAAAGGGAAGGGACTAGTCAATGAGTATGTATGAATGACCCATAGACATGGACGACAGTGTAGGACTTGATTGTGGGAGTGGGGGCTAAGAATAGTGGAGGAGGGCAAAGGAATGCAAATTGGTACAACTGTAATAGAATAACAATAAGTATAAAAAGATAAAATTTTCCAACTAAAAAAAGGAATGCTTTGGAAAACTAAAATTAAAAAGTATGACATCCTACAATAGAAACACTAAAACTAAAATTAAATATACATAACATAAACAAGGATTATCAGCAAATACTACATATAATTTTACACTCATAATTTCACAACTTAAAAGAGATGGAACAATTTCTCAAAAACTAATTAGCAAACCTCAACTAATATGAAATAGATAATCATAACAGTCCTATAGTCATAGAATAAATTAAACTCACAATTTAAAAGCTCCTGGAAAATCCCAACAAACATTTAAATAAACATTAACACTAATTTTACACAATATCTTCCATAAAATAGAAAAGATAGAAATACTTCCAACTCATTTTATGAGGACAATATTACTCTTATAAGATACTCAAAGACAGAACAAAAAGAGATTATAGAACAATGTCTCTCATAAATTTAGATGCCAAAATTCTCAAAAAAAAAAAAACCCAGCACAGTGAATCCAACAATGTGTAAAAATAATTATACATTATGACTAAGTGGAATTATTTTTGAAGTATGCAAGGAGGTTCAACATTTTTAGGTGCCAAGACTGACTGACATGATTGCTTACATAGAAAATCTAAAGAATCTACCAAAACAATATTATCCTGAGAACTAACTACTGAATTTAGCAGGATTTCAGAATACAAGATCCACACACAGAAATCATTTGTACTTTTATACGTTATAAACATGTAGAAAATAAAATGTAAAACAATACCATTTATTATAACCCCAAAGAAAAGTAAATACTTAGATAAAAACCTAACAAAATATGCATAGAATATGCATTCTGAAAATTATAAAATGTTAATAAACTTCTGATGAAAGAAATCAAACAAGAGCTAACTAAATTTAAAGATATGCAGTGTTCATAGTTTGGAAGACTCTGCATATTAAAGGTGTTAATTCTTCCCAAATTGCTATACAGACTTAATGCAATTCCAACCAAAATCTCAGGATTTTTGTAGCCATAGACAAGCTTCTTATAAAAATATATGGAGATCTCTAGCCAAGATGGAGGCATAGGTAGACATGCTTTACCTCCTCACACAACCATAAGAAGGATCACAACTAACCTCAAAACAAAAAACAACCAGAACTACCAGAAAATTGAACTGTATGGAAGTCTGACAACCAAAAATTTAAAGAATAAATATTCTTCCAGGTGAGTAGGAGGGGCAGAGACAGGCAGCCAGGGCAGAGAGGATGAGGTGTGGCAGTGGTGAGGCTGTGGTGTCGAGGCAACAGCAGTGTCAGCTGGTGGAATGTGCAGTCCCACATTCATGTGTGGTGGATAAAAACTGGGAGGAACACCTGGGGAGCCAGTGAGCCTAGCTTCAGGCCAAACTATGCAGTCCAAGATTCTAACACCAGGAAAATAAAGCTGACTTCTGTATAAACCAGTGGGAGTTGGGACAGTGGAAGAAACTGTCAGTCTCTCAGGAGAGTTCATTTAAAAGACACACATCATTCTAGAATGTATGCAAACCCACCCACTCTGAGATTCAACACCAGGACAGCAGCTAGAAGGGCTTCAGTCACATTCAGGAAATGAGGGAAGTGACTGGAAATGGGGCGAGAGCCAAGCAAGTAACTTTATTCATTTTCCTACCCCTCCCCCACATATAGCTCCACCAAGCGACAAAGTGGGTTGCCCTGTCCTGCTGAACACCTAAGACTCTGCCCCTTACAACATAACAAGTGCACCCAGGTAGAGTTGAAGCAGCTCTACCTACTACACAGAAACAAACACAGGGAGGCTGCCAAATTGAGGAAAGAAAGAAATATGGGCAAATGAAAGAACATATCAAAACTCCAGAAAAACAACTAAGCAAAACAGAGATAGTCAACCTATCAGATGAAGAATTCAAGACACTGGTGATAAGGATGCTTAGAGATCTCACTGAGTACAGCAAACTCATAAGGGAAGAAATGAAGTCTACACTAAGTGAAATAAAGAAAAATCCACAGGGAACCAACAGTGAAGGAAAGGAAGCCAGGGTTCAAATCAATGATTTGGAACATAAGGAAGAAATAGTCAACCAGTACAGAATGAAGAAACAAGAATTTAAAAAAATATATATGGAGAGAATAAGAAGACTCTGGGACATCTCCAAATCTGCCAATGTCCAAATCATAGGGATGCCAGAAGGAAAAACATAAAAAAGTTGAAAACTTATTTGAAAAAAATATGGAAAGAAAAATTCCCTAATTTGGCAAAGGAAATAGATGTACAAATCCAGCAAGCACAGAGAGTCCCAAAGAAGTTGGACCCAAAGAGGACCACACAAAGACACATCATAATTAAAATGCCAAAAGTTAAAGATAAAGAGAGAATCTTAAAAGCAGCAAGAGAAGAGAGTTACCTACAAAAGAGTTCCCATAAAACATATCAGCTGATTTCTCGAAAGAAATTTTGCAGGCAAGAGGGGACTGGCAAGAAGTATTCAAAGTCATGAAAAGCAAGGACCTACAACCTAGATTACTCTATCCAGCAAAACTATCATTTAGAATTGAAGGGCAGATAAAATGCTTCCCAGACAAGATAAAGCTAAAGGAGTTCATCATCACCAAGCCCTTATTATATGAAATGTTAAAGGAACTTATCTAAGAAAAAGAAGGTCAAAACTACAAACATTAAGATGACAACAAACTCACAACTCTCAACAACTGAATCTAAAAGAACAAAAACAAACACAAATTAAGCAAACAACTAGAACAGGAACAGAATCATAGAAATGGAGATCACATGAAGGGTTATTAGCAGGGAGTGGGGAAGAAAGATGAGGGAAAAGGTACAGAAATTAAGAAACATAATTGGTGGTTACAAAATAGACATGGGGGTGTTGAGAATAGTATAGGAAATGGAGAAGCTAAGACCTTATATGTATCACCAATGGCCATGAACTAAGTGGGGATAGAGTCCTGGAGAGAAGGGAGTACTTGGTGGAGGGGGGCAAAATGAAAAAAAATTTAGGACAACTGTAATAGCATAATCAATAAAAAAAAACTTTAAAAAATGAAATGAAATAAAAGTAAAAAATAAAAATATGTGGAAAGGCAGAAGCCATAGAATAATTTTTACTTTTAATCCTAACCCAAGGACATACCCATTGATTTTAGAGAGAGGGGAGGGGAAGGAAAGAGAGAGAGAAAGAAACATTGATGTGGGAGAGAAACATCAATTGGTTGCCTCTCACATTTGCCTAGACCAAATCCGTAACCCAAGCATGTGCCCTGATTGGGGATCAAACCCCAACCTTTTGGTTTACGGGTTGACACTCTAACCAACCAAGCTACACAGGCCAGGGAAGAAGCCATAGCACAGTATCAATAATCTTGACAAAAAAAGAATAAAGTGAGAGGAGTAACTCTATCCAATATTAAAATGTACTATATAATTACAGCAGTCAGGATAATGTATCAATGTAGAGATAGACAAACAGGTCAATGGAACAGAATAGAAAACCCAGAAATAGACCCATACAAGTATGATCAACAGATTTTTGACAAAGGTACAAATTAAATTCAATGGAGGGAGGGCAACCTTTTCTACAAATAGTTCTGGGGCACCTGAATATCTAAAGCACAACTAGAAACTCAACCTACACCTCATACCTTATACAAAAATGAATTCAAAATGGATCAGGAACTTAAATATAAATGTTAAATTATAATGTAAAATGTAAAGTATGTTTCAAATGTTAAATTATAATGTTAAAATGTAAATTTTAAACTATAAAATCTTTTTTTAAGTAGGTGAAGATCTTCAAGATCTAGGGATAGGCATAAAGTTCTTAGATTTGATACTAAAACCATGATCTATAAAAACTAAAAATTGGACCTCATCAGAGTTAGAAACTTTTGCTCTATGAAAGAATATGTGAAAAGGATGTGAAGCTACAGACTGGAGAAAATATTTGCAAGCCACTTATTTGACAAAAGACTACTATCTAGAATTTGTACATGTGTGTGTGTAAATATACATATGTATATAATCTCAAAACTGAACAGTAAACATTTTTTTATATAATCTGGCTTGTCTGACATGTAAGGTATCTGGGAATCATCAGTTTTATCCTCACAAGATAAAAGCTAAACAAATAAAGTCAAAAATTCAGATCCATTGAAGAATGGAGGTGATTACAAAGGAAACTCTCACCCCAAACATTACAGACAAGTAGATATAGAGAATCACAGCTTACCAGAGCAAAAGTCAGAAGTAAAAACCTCTTCTGGAAACAGTCCAGGAGAGAAAAACTTAAACTGTAACTGATGGATTTCTGAAAGCCCAGTGTAGACAAGTTTGAGAGTCAAAAACTCCAGTGGCCCCCTCTTTACCAGCGACCACACTTGTGTGAGTTTTGCTTCCAGAAGCCCCGCAAGGTTCTC